>JAVQJS010004084.1:0-20607 GCA_036024795.1 Galaxias rostratus | reverse complement strand
GGAGGAAACCGGAGTACCCTGAGGAAACCCACGCTAACACGGGGAGAACATGCAAACTCCACACAGAAAGGCCCTCAGGTGGGGATCGAACCCAGGACCTTCTTACTGTGAGGCAACAGTGCCAACCACTGCGCCATCATGCTGTCCCTCCAGAGTTTATATCTAGTAATATTACATTTAGTTACTAAGTGAAGTTACCAGAATAGTGCTGAGTTTGAGGTGTGGTATATTACACAATATGCAAAGTCAAAAATATGTAGAAAGTCAGGGTCTGGTGAAAGACAACTGATCTGGGGTCAGCCCTGCGATGGACCAATGACCTGTCCAGAGTCTACCCCGCCTCTCGCGCAATGCCGGCTGGGATAGGCTCCAGCCCCTTCGTGACCCTGCATAGGATAAGCCGAATTTCTAATGGCTGGATGGACGGATCTGGGGTCAATGGATTTCATGCCTGAGATTACCATAGGAAATTAAGAGGGCCTGAAGTATTATGCTAAAATCTATAGATACCTCACTTCAAGAAATTTAAAGATAATGGAAATACAATGCTGTAGAAATCAGTTGTGTTCCTATCGGCCAACCTTCTGAACTTTTCAAGTTGGACTCCAAGTGATTTTATTTTGAAGTAAATTGTTGCTATCTCTTCCATTGGAAAATATTTGACAAGTGTCAGAATTAGACATTGGAGCAGGGGAAAAAGGTGGCCTTGTTTAATAAATCAAGTTTTTTTTAGATAATGTGGGTGACTGAGTGCGTGTGCGTAGGTAGTTGGGAAATAATTGGAACCAGGATTCACTATGGGAAGAAGGCAAGACGGAGGAGGCAATGTGATGCTCAGGGAAATGTTCTGCTGGAACCTGGAACCTTGGAACCTGGCATTCGTGTGGATATTACTATGTCATGTACCACCTACCTAAACATTGTTGCAGACCAAACACACCACTTCATGGCAAAAGTATTCCCTGATGGCTGTGACCTCTCAGCAGGATAATGTGCCCTGCCAAACTATACATATTGTGAAGGAATGGTTTTAGGAACATGACACAGAGTTCTAGTTCTTGACTTAGACTCCAAATTTCTCAGATCGCATTCCTATTGAGCTTCTAGTAGGATGTGCTGGACAACAAGTCCGCTCCTTAGAGACCCTACCTCGCAACTTACAGGACTTAAATTATAGATCAACTAGACACTTTCAGACGTCTTGTAAAGACCATACCTTGATGGGTCAGAGATGTTTTGGTGGCATGAAGGGACCTACACTATATTAGGCAGGTGGTTCAATGTTGTGGCTGATCGTTGTACGTAAAGGTATACCACTTTCTGAAAAACTGGGGGGACATGCCAATGTTGTACACCAAGCATCCTTGGTGATTACATATAATTATAGTGGAATACTCTTCTAAACCATGGCAAACTGAATTAAATGTGCAAGTGAATTTATTTATTATGCATGTACTTTGCAATGGGAGTACAATGCATCTTTTTATCTTTCCAGGCTACACTTTAGTTTGATCTTACTGCTGGATGGGATATGCTGTGACATTCTGGATCACATGAAGCTGGTGTAATGAAAGATTTTCTATGCATTGTCTTTCCTTGAATGGAGCTAGCATGGAATTGAAACCTGAAACTTGAACTTCTCCAGCTGTGGTTGGGTAGCTAGCCAAGAAGGGCCCCTTTCTTGGGCGGTTTGCATTTTTTCCCTTGGAGTTCATCTTCTTTCATGATCACCTGATCATTGTGACTTACATACCCAAAATATTGCTCTCTGTGTCCCTTAAGTTGCAGTGGATAGTTTTCAATTAAACCGACCTTGTTTTGGACAATAGGACAGCGAAGGGGCCTTGTAAGATCAGTGATACAATTGCCAAAAACATTTTGTCCCGCAATTGATCCACTCATGGTTATGAAACACAAAAAGACGTCAACATGCTCACAGGAATGCACCATTTCCAGTGACAAGCTCCTATAGTAACTAGGGTTGATGTATAAAGGGCTTATTCATCAAAACTGCCTTTGTAGTTGCCTGAATTTAAGTTGTTGAAAAACCTTTGTAGTCCATATCGTGGATGATATAAGAGCTATATGGGACATAATTATTCTGTCTGAGGTATTTAAATGTAACATGGATTGGAGGGATAGGACAGAGGGTGCACTCTTCTGTGTCACTAGTGTGGTGCAGTGTGTTTCCAAGCGAGAGCATAAAAATATTGATTGATAAGATAAGTGTTATTCTTAACTTTTAAAGTGTATTACCCTAACAATTTCTACAATGACATTATCGGTTTGTTAATTATTTTGGCCTGTGTACATGATAACAAGTGCATACTTGTGTTATGTTGTATATCTCAATATTATTGAATTCATATCTATATATAATCTATATATATAATTCTGCTTTGTTGTACTAAAATGTCAGTTGAAATATAATTGTTAAATTTATGCTGCAAAAAGTCACCTACCTCTACCTTATTTGTGATTCTTTCCTCATTCAAATGTTGATCGGTGATCACCTCAACAGGTAAGGCTAAGGCCTCTTACACAATCTCTGCTTCTTTACTTCAGGTCTACGTCAGTGTCTTTAATGAAGTGTGAGGATGCACCAGTTCGTCGCAGGTTAATGCTGGGATTCCCCTAGTGGAAGGACGTCACCGTGTCCATAAAAGGTCTGGAGTGATCGGAGCTGGCGCTAGTAAGGTTGATTCAGTTGAAAACAAGGGAAAAGCCTCCTTACTAGCAGAGGAAAGATCCTTTGCTAATAATCCAGCAAATGCTTTCAAAGAACACTGACACGACACAGCTGTTTCAGAACGTGTTGGTTTTTTAGCTTTTAGTAACAAAAACAATAGGTTTGACCACACAAACATCATCTACAACTTTAGGTAAGAACTGTTACATGGTTATGCTATATCACACAGTGAAGCACCTCTCAACAACTGCTTCCAAGAGAATAAAGACACTGGTGTATAGCTTTATCCAGAACATACTTCCCCACTTGAGTATTGTACAAAAAGCCAATATACAGAGACAATGTACAGGCGCCGTCAATCCAAGATACAGTGCAACAAAACCAAAACATTTAGACGGTACTGTGCGAAATGACAGATAGGGGGCAATGCAGAGAAACAAAACAGGAGAGGGCAGGAAAGACAGCAAGAAAGAGCGCGAGAGAGGAACAAGACAGTGAGAGAAATAGTGTCTATGGTTATTCAGGCCTCTCAAGTCAGTCCTCCAAAAACATGCATGTCACACACATCATAAAAAACGTCAAGAGTTTTTTTTTCTTTTGTTGAACGTAAACGTTTGTAACTGGTGTTTTTGTACATTTTCTAAAGGATATATTGTATTCCTTAGGTGTGTATTTCTCAGTCTCCTGGACATAGATTATCAGTAAGAAAGTCACTAAACATATATGGACGCATGGCCCTGATAGCTACTGATATAAACACTGTACATGTAAAATATCAGAACCAGTTTACTTAGTTTGAGCCTTTGTTGTAGCAACAGGCATGTTGGGTTAATCATGTATTTTGGCATGTTCTATTTGAAATTATGTTCTTTAGTGATGTTGAACATGTTTTTTTTATGTTCTAAAGTTACATCAATGTGCTGATCAAAATGAATGGTCATCTGTCCCCCCCAAATAACTTAGCTAAGCATTTTATTGACACCTTTTACATCATTCCCTCATAAACCTCCATGGTTTAGGGCTTTAATTCACTGATATGCTACGTGGTAACATAACATTTGATCTGAAGCAGAAAAGGAATTTCATAATGAACCCTCAAATATATACTCTGTATAGAAAGTAAATATATTCACACACATTTTCTTCAATAAATCTTTTCTTATAGTATATCTTTATGAGTCAAAGCATCACATCTGTATATGTATATATATATATATATATATATATATATATATATATACAGACACACGCACACACACACACACACACACACACACACACACACACACACACACACACATATATATATTACCATTCAGTCAGAACAGTTTTAAAATGGTTTTGTGGATAAGCGAGGATAGACACATATTCAACATGTGAGAATGTAAATATCGGTCTCATCGAAGTCTTAGAGAAGAAGACCGAAATATTGGACAACACACGTGTGACCGGCAAAATAAAAATATAAAAACCTTAAAATGTATTTCATGTTGGCTTTACACAGCAGATCAAGGACAAGGTCCAATAATCTATGTGAAACAGAGTGTGCCATTTTGTCCTTTTCATAAAGTTCCCTGTGGCAGAGTATCCACTGTCCCCTGTAGAACAACAAATAGGCTTAATCTGTACAATTGGCATAGGAACATATGATTCCTGCACTTTTTTATTTTGGTTGTCATCTCCATCATCTTTATGACCGTCCCCTTCCACTGTAGAAGTAATCCATCTTGGTGCTGTGAGCGAGCAACAAACTGATCTGTTGTGACAATCGAGGGATCCACAGGAATAACATGAATAAGTTTCATGCAGGACAGGGAGGAGGCTTTGCTCTTGCCACCGGGTCTGTCACAACGCGGAGAAGGAATGCCATCATTATAGAGCAGTGTCTGACAGGAGGCCAGGCCAATTCTCTGGCCTAAACAGTACTCTCCATGACCCACTCCGAGCTGTCCACCGTGCACTTGCTCCCTGCCAGGTCACCCTCCTCATCACACTGCAACAGCATGCCGTTTACAGATAGGCTCCTCTTAGTCCAAATACTGCTGATGCGCCGTGGGTAGCTGCAGAGCTGTGCTGCGCTGGAGCCCGACGTGTCGCCCATGTCGAATGACTGGCTCCTCCTTGGTTTGGAGTCCAGAGGCAGCATGAGGAGCCGGCTGAGCCGTGAGTCTAAGGCCCGGCCCAGCAGGGGCTCCCGGTCCGTGGGAGGCCGAGTGGCCCCGAGCACAGAGCCGCTCGAGGGCCCTGGCTCTCGGCCCTGCGTCCCCCGCAGATCCAGGGAGGTGAAGGCTCCCAGTAGGTGGTCCAAGTTGGGCCGGGCCTTTGAGGGAGCTGCAGACCTCCATATGTTGGCCAGGGTGCTGTTTGGGCTGTACGAGTCACCGCCCAGTGACCCCGAGGAGGAGGAGGAGGCTGTAAGGCTGCTCTGCAGGGAGCCGCACTTGAACTCCACCACCTCGTCCTGCAGGGTCACTTTGGCCTTCTGTTTTGGCTGCTTCACCTGGGACACAGGCAGGGGCAGCGGCACCCCATTCTGGCCCAGCCGACCCCCGTTGGTTTGCGAGTGGGTGTCGCTCACGCTGGTCAGCTTGCCGGCGGGCGGCTCACTGTCGCCGGCCTTGTAGCGCAGCATGAGGATGACGATGAAGACCAGGAGGGTGGCCACAATGACGCCGCCCACCACAAGGATCATGGTGCCGCCAAGCAGCTGGCTGGGCAGGGACTGGCACTGGGTGTAGTCGTCCAGGGTGAAGAACTGGTCGCAGCCTACCACGTTAGTCGCCGTCAGCGTGGTGGCTGTGTCGTCCCAGGCCGCCAAGACACACAGGTCGTAGCGGGTGCCTGACACCAGGTTGGTCACCAGGAAGGCTTTACTGGAGGCTGGGATCATCCTTCACAGAGAGAGGGAAAAAAAGAAACAACGCTAAGCAGGTTAATGACCATGGAAAAGATAATGGGAGCTCCTCTCAGTAATAGTACAGCGCCGCACCGATATTTCAGATAATGTCACCGGCACAGCTATAAAAATAGAATCACGCTGTAAAAATGTATGTGCTGCGCCCTCCGCCATATTGAAAGTTACACATTTAAACACACAAAGATAAAACTAAGGGCTAGGATAATGTGTGACACAATTTTGTCATAAAAAGGGGCTGATGTTTGTGTGCATTCCCTAGGAACACTCCAGTTTTCCGTCTCTTTGTGGATGGTGCTTCCATAGACAGCCAGGAGTAATTGGCTTTATCTCTTTACACCATCTGTCCTTCTGCAGTGAACAGATGGTCCAGTTAATATCTGAGGCTTGGAGCAGAAAGAAATGTACACAAAAAAATAAAAGGCAGGAGAAAAACATAGACCCTCATGTATTGGGCAGTGTCATGGTCAGACGCTGTTTCAATAACGAAGTGGTCCTGCTAATACTGAGGGCTTTCAGACACTTTGCACATTCATTACGCCTTAATCCAGCTATCTCAGTGGTCCAGTCTGAAATTCCCCAGAGGGAAAGACCTGCCCACCAGAGTACAACATGAGAGATACCATCTAGATCCAAAGCTAGCTGTTCACTGAACTGACAGCTGTCCTAAATGACATCAGACGCAGGCCAACTCAGGTTATGAGGTAGAGTTCTTAAAAGATAAGCTCCATATACCAAAGCCTGACTTGGTTTATTTGTATTGCACTCAAACAATAATCACACAACCCACCCCCTCAACATTAACAAGATATACAAAAGCAATAACGTTCCATTTCCTTCCTGGGTCCCTGAACCTTTGGTTTCTTATCGTACCAAAACAGAGATTTAGTGAAGAACGGCAACAACCGGGTGCTTCTTCATTGTCAGTTTAAAGGCAATCTTTTTAAAATTGGAAGAGTCCCGGTAATGTGACTGCTTTATGTCTTGAAGAAAAGTGCACGACATACAATAAAAACTTTCCTGAAAAATGTGGTGGATGTACTCTTCGTCAAATTGTAGACAAACACTCCACACCTCCTCTTTGAATCATCTTGTGATGGTCTCAGGCGGCCTTCACCAACCCCCTGTTTAAAAATTTCTGTTCCAGCCGTGTGTCTATTACACCATAATAATTGCCTGCCGGCCATCGTCAGCAACATCTTATAGCTCACTGACCCCTTTGCCAGGAGCTGCTCTCTCCTGTGTCTGTGTCGGATTCATTTCAACCCATCTGCGTTGACTGCCTAATTCAGTTTAATTCAAATAGATGGGGACAAAGTGGAACTCAGGAGAAATGTCTGGCAGTGCTTATCCTTAGTAGATAAAACTTTTTGTCCCCTCCCTCAGGCTGCGAAAGGCAATTTGGAGAGTGCACTGCCTTGGTTACAGTGACAGCATGAGTCCATAGCATTATCAGAGAGAAGAGGGAGATAGATAGATTGAGAGAAAGTGAGAGAGTGAGAGAAAGGACAGAGAAAGGACAAAGAGAGAGAGAGAAAGAGCAAGAAAGCGAGCGAGAAAGAGAGAGGGGAAGGGACAGAACTAGAATAAAGTCTTCCCCGCATTCAACGGATTTCCTCAGTTGAAAAGAAAAGGAACTGACAAAACAAATAAACAAATCATTATTTGAGGATGCATTTCCTTTCAACAATCATTAAACTATTTTGAGGCTCATTTCTTTTCACGGCTGCAGAGAACTTGGGTTACTCAGACATAATTCATTCTCTGTATTGATTTCTTAAGGCCGACTTTCTCGGGCCCAACGCAGACAAGGTCACGCCGAACCGTCTCCTGCTCCATTGATTCAACCTAAACATCAGGGGGCCGGGAAATGCGACTGTGCTTACATAAGCAAAATCCCTAATGGGCTTTCAACGGGCTGCTCCTCGCCCCACCATTCCTCTGGTGCTGCAGATGTACGCCAGGAGATTAAATGGGCCGTAACGCTTCGTCTGACTCCATACCCTTGAGTGTATCCTGGATGCAATAAAACAACTCCTTATGCTAACTATAACGGATGAACGCATTCAAACCAAAGATGGAGCCGGGAAGTTGGAGAAGCCACGCGAATGTCTGTCTCCCCTCACGCCCGTGGTTTGTGTTACGGTGTCGGCCAGTAGTGGTAATGATGTAGAGTACCTGCGCTCAGTGCTGTGGGCTCCCTTTATGGCCGCGCCACATTTCCACCTCGTGGTAACAGATTTACAAACTTGCGGGTTGTCACCACACCAAAAGCATAGACATTGTGTATTCATCCGGCTAAAAACAAGACAGTTATACGTCGCAATGCCCTAACCCAAAAGAGTGCAAAGGCTAATATTATTTGCAGTCCAAACAACCCAAGCCCAAGCTTTCTTTCGGCTTTACACAGTTTCTATTACTGTAGATATGTTGCTTCTTAGAAAATGTTGGTATTATTACAAAAGGACCCAAGAAGTCATCCTATTAGAGGACAAGGCGTTACATGTAGATCTTTTCTATGTTGTGAACTCCTTAAAATCTAATTAAATACGTTATACCGGGAAATTATTCTGACATTTCATTATGGTTAGTACTTGACAAGACCCACCCACTGTTTTCTTCAAAGTAGGTGAAGTAAAGACGAGAGCATGTTGGAGCCAATAGTACACTATATTCTGAAGCTTAGCTAATACCCAATAATAGTAGACCTAGAAACCAGCTATCATTTAAAAAACAAAGCACTCCTGGGAGGAAGAACCATGAGCATTCCCTCACCTACCAAGACACACTCGAACTGTTGTGTGGAAGAGCCCTGCTCTAACGCATTACTGCGACTGAACTGTGAAATCACGGAAGATCTGCGTCTGGCACACGCCTTCCTTTACTTAATCCATATACAGCACCTTCATTCTGCTTCATCACCTCTTACATCAGGCTAATGGGTTCAGAGAACACACTTAACCTACGCATGATCAGACATTCACCTATGCCTTTTACCTGCTGCCCAGTCAGCCGCAGTGCAAATCTGATCACCTTAAAAGTTTAGCATTTGCATACAACGTGGATAGCAATGCCTTTCTCAGCAGTGATGAGCAGTAATAAATTGAATCTGAATATGGTAAAGAATTTGCATATGAAGATACAGCCAGATAGTACCTCCTGTAGTTATACAGTGAAAACTAAAATCTCCATAATCCAAAACAGACTTGAGGATATGGGGAAATATGGCTAGGAAAAGGTTAGAGCTCTATGAAGACTAAAGCTAAAATGATCCGCCTCTGTGCAGGTTCTAACAGGGTAACTGATTTTTAAATGACATTAAGTAATTGGATTTTCTTTCCGGCTCGTTTCGCAAACATCCTGAGATGTGCTGCTCGGCATGAGCCTCATAAAATGCTTTTTCAGCCCCATCAAACGTGTGCTGGATTGGGAGAAAACCCACCAATCCAGCTTAGGAACTCCCTCGGCTATGGACTGCTAAACATAATCGAGCCCTGCACAACACAGCACTTAGTGAGACAGACGTCAGTTGGTAAAAAACAAGCCAACGGGAAGAGTTGTTTTGCTGCTTAACAGTTTGATGGAAAATGGAGGCTGCTTTGCAGATAGATGGATTCTCTAGGATCAACAACACCGTTGCTCACCATTATGGAAAGCTGAATAAAAACAATGCCGCTTTCTTGGGCCGGTGAAAGGGATACAGTGCATTTTTTTTGTGTTTGGTAAACAGCATCATTCAGTGTTTGAGTAAAACACATCTCTCTTTGCAAAAGCCAGGAGACAAATGGTTCTAATGCACACAAAACAACTCAGCGGCCGTGCTGGGGTTGTTTCGAGCCATTCTTCATAAAACAGAACATATTAAATGATTTGATAAGTCCCAGCAATTGCGTGCTTTTGCTATCCTCTAATGGTATGTGGTGTGTGGGTGAGCTGAATGAGCAATATTACCTGTAGATCAGGACCTCGTCGTCGGAGCAGTTGTACTGCAGCTGGTACATCTTCACCTTGGGGGCCGTCTTGCTGACAAACCACCTGACCAGCGCCGAGACGGCCGTCACCTCGGAGACCGTCACCACCTTCTCCGGCTGGCTCTTGGGTGTTCCCTTGCTAACCCTGGTGGTGCCAGTGATGTCGGAGAGGCGGGATTTGGGCTGGGCGGGCTGGCCCGTGCCGTTGCTGAGGTGGGGGAGTTGGATGATGGACACCTCCACCGAGGCGGTAGACTCCCCGGCCACGTTGGCAGCGATGCAGGTGAAGGTGCCATAGTCCTTGGAAGTGGTTATCAGGATGCTCAGAGTGCCGTTGCTGTGCACCGTGGTGCGGCTGGTGTTCCCCAGTAGCTGGTCATCAGGGGCAATCCAGTGGATTGTGGGGACGGGGTCGCCCATGGCTTCACAGCGCAGGCTGGCCGTCTGGCCCTCCAGCACAAGCATCCTGTGGGTGTGCTGCGTGATAAGGGGGGGCTGGCACAGAAACTCCTCCTCCTTCACGTACCAGAAGTAGCGGCCCTTCAGGCTGGGAGGTGAGGCACAGGTCTCCAGGTCGTCGTCTCTCTCCAGTCGCCGCAGCCACAGCACCTCGCAGTTACAATGCAGAGGGTTCCCGCCCAAGCTGAGGGACAGCTGGGGTGCGTACGGCGTGACGGCCAGCTCTGTGTCCTGAGCCCGGGCGAAGATCGGGTCCGGGGGCAGCTTGGCCAGTCGGTTGGAGGTAAGGTCCAGGCGGGCCAGCCTCTCCAGGTTGGTGAAGGTGCCCTCGGGGATGAAGTCTAGCAAGTTGTGGTCCAGGCTGAGCTGATGCAGGTTGACCATCTGCCGCACGGAGCTCCAAGGCAGGGACCTCAGGTTGTTGTAGGACAGGTCCAGGTCCTCCAAGGACTGTGCCAGGTCCTCTAATGCCCGGTCATGGATGCGCCCCAGCTGGTTGTTGTTGAGGATGAGGTGCTGCAGGTTGACCAGGCCTCGCAGGTCGTCGGGGCCTAGCTCCACCAGCCGGTTATTGTCCAGGTGGAGCGAGCGCAGCGTCTCCAGGTCCCCAAAGGAAAAGGGCTGAATGTAGCTGATGGTGTTCCTGGAGAGCGTCAGGTCCACCAGGTCCGTCATGTTGACAAAGTCCTGCTGGGTGATGCGTATGATGTAGTTTCCCCCCAGGCGCAGCTCTACTGTGCCGCGATCGATGTCCGGGGGAACGAAGAGGAGGCCTTTGGACGGACACAGGGTGCCCAGGGACTCGGACAAGTTCTGGCATACACAGTATTTGGGGCATGCATGGGCCATCATCACCGCGGTTCCCAGGACCAGCAGGCAACAAATGATGTGGTCCATGGTAGAATCACACAAAGGAAACTGACAGAGGGAGAAAAAAAGAGAGAGGAAAAAGATTAAATAAAAAGAATGGGAATTTTATAGTGGTAAGTTGAGACCACCCTTTGTTTTTTTCATAAGGCTCTGTATTTGTATTGTGTATTCTACTGTAAACTCTATTACAGTCATTAGTCTAGTGCAAGAGAACTGGGTTTTTCAAATTGACCATTCCTTACAGGGTCATTTAGACGTTGAATTAATCCAAACACTTTGATCTAGCTCAACAGCTGTCACCATCCAGCAGCATTAGAAACTGCAACTTTCTATCGTATTTGTCAGTGAGGCTTTGTGAGTGTATGTATTTTGGAGGAAAAGCCAGACGTGCTAAAGCAACTAAAACATTTGGCATAAACTATATTCAACAGGGCTGTTCCAGGCAACATTGGATTCCATTAATGATTAAAAATAAAGATGGAAATGTAGGCTGTAATGTGCTGACCAAACAGCGTAGTCTTTCAAATTACAGTTTATCGAAGAAAAGAACGAGCCTATCATCTGCAAGGCTCTACTCTGGAATGACATATCATGTGCTGTCTCCACAGGACACCATGGGTCTCCATATTAAGAATTATGCGACCCAGGCCAATTTCCACAATGATTTTGGTACTCATGTTAATATAATGCTGTAATCACAATGTAATCACGTTGTCAGAAACTTCAATGCAATGGCTCAAAGCAATGGTTTAAAGCATTGAGCAGCAGGCACTTGCAACGTGGAAACTGGTGATATTAACTAGGCACCAAGCTCTGTAATTTTTTATGAATATAATATAGAGACCTCGATGAAGGTAAATATGCATTCCGTGGTAATGCAATTGAAAAGGAAAAGTTGTGTTCCTGGAACACGGCCGCTTATTTCAGACAACTGAAAGTGTAGTTACAAGGAACGTTAACGGTGCGGTTCTTCCCACTCCACCCAGTCCATGACTCGCTTCATTCATCTACTCTGACAGAGTAAGTCACACATAGATATTAAAAACACACAGACACACACAGTCACAGACACACACACCCACATACTGCAGCAACTCATTTTCCAATTGAGAGTTATTATTCAGAGGTACTATACAAAAATACTTGGTTTCCGGCAAATACGGAAATAATCGTCTCTTTCTTTGCTATTGCAAAAAAAAGAAGACACACACCCACACAAAAAAAAGGATTTCCATATAAAGTGGCCCTGCCTATAAAGAAGCGGCTTTCCTGAATTGATTTCCACTCCATATGTATTTATATTGACTCGGGCTGAATACAACTATCTTCCAAAACACAAAGCATTTTCTTTTGTCCTCCATGAGTTCAAAGGTGCTAATCAATGCCCGGGTATAGTGCAACAGGAAAGCTGTAAGAGAAGGATAAGGAATGGCCAGGAGGACCCTGAGGGAAAGACTGTGCATTGACGTGGAGCAAGATAACAACACAACATCACTAGGTCATAGGAAATATAAATAGGAACATTTCATCAAGAGGATAACATGGGCCTGTGCTGTAAGACTCTTAAATCACACGGTCAGAGTCAAGGGCACAGACCCTATGGCGGACGGATGGATCGGAGGTCAGGGAGTACGGGGGGCCAGAGAGATGTCCCAGTAAGCCATGCAGCCATGCAGGTGGCTCTTTAATTTGCTCTGAACACTCAGGACAGGAGTAATCAGCCAAGGGCCTTGATGTGCACACCCATCACAGCTGCTGACAGGCAGGGGAACAGGGGCACTTGGAGCCTTCGGCTGCCTGCCGCCACCCTTTACATTCAAACAGCAGACAATCACGGGGCTACTCCCTCGAGGTGAAGAGAGGAAAAACACCATTGTTATTGGAAATACGTTTTTTCCCAATGTATTTCGACGAGCAAGGGCTATACCCTTTCTATGCACGCCTTTTCATGCTCCTTTGTGTCAAGGGTGAGCCAACACAGATGCATAATTTGCTTTCATGTTGAACAGGCCTCATTGAACCGCAAATTGGATTCTCAAGTAGAATTGTATGCATTCAAGCTAATCTCTCCTGAAGACGTAAAAGGAAAGATTCGAGGAGCATCTCAGGGTCAAGTGCAAGTCTTCTGATGCTCAAAGTTGGAGAAAGGCAGGCTGAGGCTACGAGCATTTTATAAAAGCGTCAGTCAAATATAGTGCTGTGCAGCATAATCTGCTCTTCACGCATTCATCCATTCCTCTTTCCGAGTTTGACGACGGAAAAGGATGCCGCGTTTCCGGCTACTTTCCATCATGCATTTCTTCATCTTTTCTCTAACTTTAAATGACGATATCTGGTGTGACGAGCGCAGCTTCCCCCAGTCACATTCAGAGACACGAAAGTCGGTCTAAGGCCCTCAATCTGGTTGTCGTGCCTTTTATGTGGGGAGTAGCAGCAGCAGCAGCAGAAGCGGGATCAGACTTCCTGACGCTTCATCTAATCTCCTGGGAGACGGGCTCCATATTAGCATGCTCCTCCTAGCGAGCTTTGTGAACAGCTCTAAGTAGCTTTCAGACTGAGTGGAAGGAATCTGCCTAGCGCTTCCTCCAGCCTTCTGACTCTGCAAAACCTAGCTTTGGGTGTGTGCACTTTGGCGGCTGAATGCCCAGCTTGATGAAGACAGTCCGAGTGTGTGTGTGTGTGTGTGGGGGGGTGTTGACTGCCACATAGGGAAAGACGAGAGGCCATTGGTCCACACGTGGACAGTATTCGGTGGGCAGAGAGTGGCCAGTCAGGCACAGTGGGTCACTCGGCGTGTTAAACCAAGCGTTCAACTGTGGCGACCGACCGCCCAACTCACACTTACTTGCTCTCTCTGTAACACAGAAACACACACATACACACACTCATCACACTTTATAAAGCAGTGCACTTTGCGATGTGTCGCTTTTTTGCTGCAGTGCCATTTTAAGTCCCTCCCGCATGGCTGCGTGGAAATTTCTCCGGGAACACCGATCTCATTTATCAAAAGTGACAGGTAGGTTTTCATAACAGCTACCGGGGGTAAAGATCAGCTTATTCAGCTAACGAAGAGAAAGAAAACACTCCTGTCTTTGCATAGGCCTGTCTTGCCCATGTTAAAAAACCCTGTCGGGGTTCATTCGGAGGCAGCGGCTCCCTTTCCTGCACACCTCTCCTGGTGAGGCCTAAGTCGCACTTCCTGCTGCAAGCTCCAATCTAAAGATTATTACTTTCCGTTGGCAGCGGGAACGACACAGTGAAATTGCCTTTCTATTGTGCCGCTAATTAACCTCGCTGGCTTTGAACACTTTCCTGGACCCTTTTTTTACTGTGTCAATGGACACATGACTGCAACGTTTCCAATGCGGACATTTTATTTTTTGAATAGTTGCCCTTTTGAAACGGAAGAAAATGCTTTTGTCGAACAGAAAGAGAAAGTTTGAGATGATTTGCAGTTAGGAGGAACTCCACAAAGTGAAAGATCAATGTACAGAGGAGCCTTGTTTTCCCTGGCAGAATTGAGCAGCTTGGCCGCGCCTGTCAGGTATTCAACACCAGTCTCCATCCTTCCTGCACTATAGATCACATTGCCACAGATCAGTGAGCTTCATGGCCAGGCCGATCGCTGGAGAATACCGGGACCGAGATAACAGCCTGCAATGAGAGGTCTTCTCTCAAATGCCAGAGCAGTCAAGCAGAGGGTAATATACAGCCAGAGTGTACCAGCATGGATGCTAAATAGGCTAAGAATCACTCTTTCTGTGGCACACCTAAAAACTTACCTATTTGCATCCAGATCCGCATATCCCCAGATTTACAGATTAACCCCCTAAATGCACGTCTCAATATTCTGCAATCACGACTGTCAAAAGGACCGGCTACTTTGGAAATAGAGTGCTGTGCGTTTGTTGGGGGTATATGCCCAGGTTGACACACACATCAAGGCCATTCCACCAGGTTCAGTCCCCCAGCTCAGCTCCGCCTGACTGGGCTAGCCGGCCAGCTACAGATAGCCCATCTGCCTGGCTCTCCCGACGGCACCATCCTCCTCGGCTACCTTCACCCCTAGACCTGCCTAATGAGACACTAATACAATTAAGAACCTTAAAGAGCGGCTGAAAAATACGCTCTGACAAATACACGTTGTTAATCTCTCTGGGAGGGACCAAGGCGCTCCCAGTGGTGAGAATTTAATCAGAAGCTGCCTGCCCGGGGCGAACAAGATAAGCACGGCTGTTCTGTACATCACAGAGAAGCGAGGGGGAGGACTGAGTGGAGGAGAGTGAGCAAAGTGAGCCGGTCAGATTTTGTGCAAAAAAATGGCCGCCCAGCAAGTCTTATTTCCTTCGCTGTGAAGGTACAACTTTGAAGCGTCCCTGCCACATGAGCCTTCACTCCTCAACAGCAACTTATCTGAATAAAGAAGGTTTCATTTGCTGCACTTTGAACTGGGACTATGCACCTAACCTTATGGTTCTTTTAGCTAAGCCTAAGGACATCATCTTGTCTTTGTCAGAGACAGCTTGGAGAGTACAGGGTCTCTACTAGCTTGGTCCCTTTAAACAATGGTGTGGACTCTTGCTCTCGCTCTTTCTCCAGGTTTTATTCTCTCATACCCTCCCTCTCTTTATGAGTGGGACCTGAAGTGCCGACTACGCGCTTATCTGTGTGTGTCAGACGGTTTCCCAAGTCCTCCCACATATAAACCTTCAGGCACAAAACCACACGCACACACTGGATGCTCACAGCTAGACCCATACAGGGTCAGTGACGATCACGTACAAAGCGAGCGAGAGAAAGGCATCGAAGCACACAGGTAAACAGAAACGGACAATGGAAAATTAGTGGCCGGTGATAAAAAAGGGACCCATATTCACCATTTCCACTGATTATTACACGGTGGTGGGCGCAGATGGAGGCGGTGATGATGATGATGATGATGATTATGATGATAAAGATGTATCATTGATGGTGCTATTACATTACCTGCCAAACAGTCCACTTTTACTGTAGAATATAAAGGCAAGAATATAAAACTGTTGGCGTATGATAGAATTTATTTTGGGGGGAGGGGATTCTGATGAGTGCCTTTTGAAACAATATACCCAGTACCATGTGGATGTTGTCGGCCTCCCTGTAGCTGCCAGAGAGATAATAGGGCCACCGTCATTAGTTCAGGGAGTATTATGTTCAACTCTGCACTTCGTAGACAGTCATGATAAAAGGCCGATCTTATCCAGTGAGCTCAAGCCTTTCAAGTAATCAAAAGGAGAGGCGACATTTATTTTTAGCTTTATAAATCTTATATAAGCTTTTTCATGTAGATTAGAAATGCTTAAAGCACAGCCAGTTCTCAAACAGACACTGCCGTTGTTGACTCCATAGCATCTATAGCTCCACTGGCACAGCCAGTGTAACAAGGTCATCTAGATTGTCGTTTTGTAAATGGCTTGAAGCAGTGGAAGTGATTTGCCTGGAGAAGATCAATGGAATCCTCCAATGGGTTCCTGGATTTGCCAAACAACACACTGAGCAGAAACGGTGTCCCACTTTCCAATGTTTGCTGTTTGTTAAGCTGGCTTTTGTTGAGGTCCTTCACAAGACTTTGAAGGGGACTTAGGAAGCACTGGACTGCCGCTGCTTGCAATAAAAAGAAACGTGTGATTAATTACCCCATAAAAATAATTATCGACAGAGTACAGAGCAATCTCTAGGTAATGAGAGCAATTAAACCAGGATGAAATATTAATAAGGCCGGATACAACTTTACTGTAGTCTGCCAAGTCAATACGACACCCGTAAACCTCACGCTTTTCCCTGAGAGGGTACGCGAGTTCAGTGAAAGCAACTGCCGTTCATAGGAAAACGGAGGCTGCATACAGAAAGTTAGAGGCATTATTTGCCCCGAGCATGGGTTTAGCGTAAACCATATTCTCCAACAGCTTTTGTATTTATGCCTAGCATTCCACTGTAACCATAAGTCACTGGAAATAGGAGAAGTGTGGCCACAGGCGTTGGTTGGCATCATCTGGATGAGGGTACAACAACACGACGTTGGCTCTTCGGAGGGCAATCCTAAACTTGCCATCCTAAACATATTATGTAGGTCAAGCTCAAGACAGCAATGTGATGAGATTAAGTGTGGTAGAGCATATATAAATATAATTGTGTTTTGGGTTGAACTAGAATTACAGTGCTGCACTAAATAAATAAATAAATAAATACAGTAGTATAAAAACAGATGAAAAAGCCAATACGAAAAGCTCTCTGAGGAATGTAAACCATACCGGCACGATGATAAGTCAGTCTGCGAGTGATGATGTGGCATTGCACAGTGAAATTGGAAACAGAAAAAGAATTAATTATGTAGACACTGTGGGAGGGCAAGTTATTATGGCAGAATATTTTCTATTAGGTTGCACCTATCTCGAGGACTCTACTTCACGGCACAGACAGCGAGGCTGAGAGGGCGACGGTCTCTTACGCAGAGACCTATTTCATGAGAGTTTAACTCTGACCCACAGAATTACAGACAAACCATGCATGATTTGTAGGACTGTACACATACATAAACTATAATGGCTTTGATAAAAGTTAATCTTTAAAACATGGAAAAAATGAAAAGGGCCTGTCCATCTAACTAATTACGCGGTACCTCGACAAAATCCTTGTAGGAAGCCGGGCGGGGGGGGGTTCCCCAAGAGACGTGGCAGCTCGGGGGAGGAGGTAAATCCCCTAGTAGACGTCGCACCGCTGTGAGGCCAGCCCCAATGGTGAATACAACACTCTGTGGCTTCTTGTCTTTTTGGAAAAATTAAACTTTCTATATGAATTCATTGTGAAAAGAAATTACTACTGGGTGTTTAGGGGAACTGCATTTGTGCACGACGAGAAAGGAAAAAAAGAAAGAAAGAGAGAGAGAGAGAGAGAGAGAGTGGGATGCATTAAGGGAGCCCACATAAAACAGTGAGCGGGTGGGTCTGCGCTTTGTGGCGTATCAAAGCTTCCTCCGCCACAGCAAGTGTTTATCCCTTTGCTCTCCCACTCGTCCTCCTCCACTGGTTGGCCGCGGCGTCCCGCTGCTGGCATTAAGACGGAGAGGGATTAACGGCCTTCCTCCCCACCCAGGCCCAGCTCTGCACTCCCAACAACAGGGGAACTATCCAGAACATTGCTGCGGTAAACCTACGCACGGCTGTCAGCGTCAAATAAACTAATCCTCTTTGGATGGGGACCAGGCACCTCAGAGATGAGCAAACAGGGCAAAGACGATCCATTCGAAACACAACACGCCAATGAGGCACAAAGCAAATGGCACCGAGCCAATTGAGAGGCAGAGGTTTGCTCTTCATAGATATCATTGGATCTGGGGGAAGACGAGGATACCCCGGGAACAGTCAGGGAAATGTCTCCATGACAGGAGTGACAGGTTGACACACTCTAATGCTCTACACCGTCATGACCAGAGCATGAGAAGGAAGCAGAGACATGAGAGAACGTGTGTGACTGTGTGTGAGGCGAGACGTGAGACGTGAGTTTGCACGTGTCTTGGTTTGTGTTCCGTGGCATTCTGTGAGAGGGCCTCTGCAGGCTGAGCTCTGACAGCCGACAGTGACCGTATGGCGGTTCACTATGAGAAGAGAAACGTCTGCGGTGATGCCAGGTCTTCTCTTCTCCATTCTACTTGGCCCTCGCCCACAAAATACTAAGCCACCAGATTTACATGTTCCTAGCCGTGCGGGTGAATGCATTCAATTGTGTCTGTTCCCTCCAACTCACTATGTAAACAGCCCAGGAAATAATTTAACAGACTAGTTTTCAAAGAAAAAGACAATTGAATACGAATCTACTATGAAAGGAGTTATTTTAAATGTAGTTTTTTACGCTGATGGTACAAATTGTGGCAACACATTCCCAGTAGCATAATTGAAAAACAGAAAAAATTTCATCTTGTCAGAGTCAAATTATCTTGCTCGATTACTCCCATGTAATAAATAATTTGTGTTTGTCAAGAGGTTCCACCATAATTCTACCTTGGACATGTTACCAATTAACCTTGGCAGTGCACCTGATTTAAATCGCCGCCGTGGTAACAGCTTCCCATTCAGTGCCTCTGACAGCACACTAATCAGGTTCAATCTGAATGATAGACATAGACCAAATCTAGCCCAACAGGATTATGGATGGGCCTTTTTCCAAGACATTAATGATTGGGTGATGTCAGAAACAAAATCCAATGTCAATGCTGGCCAAAAATTGTTTTACTTTTCTTTAAATTTCTTTTTGTGGAAGCCTCCTATTCCTTTGCCTTAACTGTAATAGATTTAACTAAGGGTTTTGGCAGTGTCACTCCATTTGAACCTATTATTTGGTCTTGGTTTGGTCTGGCTTTTTTAAAATGTATGCAGTGTAACGTAAGTGCAGTAAAAGAGCAATATTTCTTGAAAAATAAACGTGTCTGTGGCTTAGAGGTTAGGGTAAGCCCCCATTTGTCTTTCAGTATAATATGAGTATTCAACTGTATGGCTTTTTTTCAATCAATTAAAATTCCTTTTAAAAGGCATGGGAGGGTTTTAGTACTGAGAGTGATAGCTTTTGACAAGGTTTAATATGATGTTTTATGTTATCCTGCTATCACTCTCTGTGCCCTCAAAGAATCAGGAAAGCTCTACTAAAGCTGTTGGGTCATTATAGTCATTTTGGCGATTTAGAGCTATTGTCGTCAACTAGAGTGCACAAAGTACATGACAAGTCAGTTGACAAGCACGAGCGTCAATAGTCCCGTTTCTCGACTACCCCGATGCAACACCAGGGTCAAACTCCAACTTCACCTGTCCCGGTCGCATCTAATCTGCCCGCGCTGGGAGAGGGAGCCTTGGCAGAGGTCTTTGTCGCAGAGTAAACCTGCAGTGGGAGCGGTCAGAGGTGAGGGAGCTGCCTCCTCCAACTGTGAACCCCGCAGCACCCGCTGGGCTCTCATCAGAGGCACGGAAAAGGCTCATCATGGAGCCACAATGAAAACAGCCTGGTGAGATACAGGGCCAAGCACACGGTTCGCCCTGTATCAAAACACACCGGTAAAGCACAGCCTCAGGTTATTCCTTACTTTGACACAGACTGCGTCAGTAGTGCCTGCATTAGAAACGGAGAGCAAGGCTTCAAATGTGTGTTTTATTTTTGAAGTGTTTTCTAATGATTACATAAAAACAAGCAAACAAAAAAAGGAAGATTGAAACGGCATGAAAATTACGGTTGTACAAGAAGACTGTAAAACAAGCTTTTGTAGATAAATTGATCAGAATACGAGGTCTAGCACATGTCAAACATTCTGCTTTACCTCCTACAGTCCTTCTGAAAGCAAATCAATGAGCAGAATCTCTGTCGCCGCAGAATCTTGAATAAACGTTTAGACTTCTCTCTTCAACTTTCCTCACCCCATCCTTTCTGGCCTTGCTCGTCTCCTGTCGCACCAGGCGGCCATAGATTTGATTTGATGTGGTCAGGGTAAAAAAATCAACCACGATCCTTGAGCTAGAGAAATCCTGCTGACTCTCTACAGCCAAGACACAGCAGGAGGGTGAGGTAGGTTATGTCCATGCCTGCTATTTCCAGCTACCATGGCACTGTTAGGCTAAGGAATAAAGCAATGGACACTGGGTAGCTTGCATTGCTCTCTCTCTCTCTCTCTCTCTCTCTCTCTCTCT
>JAVQJS010004075.1:0-10478 GCA_036024795.1 Galaxias rostratus | reverse complement strand
ATTGTGCACAAAAGCTTCTTCGCACAAATTATCACTTTACCCGATAGCGATTTGTGCGCACAAGATAAAAATAACTTGTTCCCACAAGATACATAATATGTTAAAAAATACATCACCTTTCGGGACTCTATATTTTTGATAATTTAAACATACGTTTTTTTAACGATTCTCGCCTTGATTGTCAATTAAGCAAATATTAATATATATATATATATATATATTTTAATTCGACCACTCATCGAAGGTTTGTACTCAACCGATAGATAAAATTAGTAAATGTTGCAAGGGTCCCCAGCTAAACTATAGCCTAATTTATGGACATGAGCATTGTTTTGCTAATTTGTAATAATAAATAATTGCATAATTTATAGACTAGAATTATATATTTTTATGTTGCACGATACATTTAGTTTTAGTATATTTAGAAGGCTGTTGTGGAGGTGGAACTTTACTATGTAAATGTTTTAAGAATACATTATAAAAGTACTATTCTTTCTATTTCAATCGTTAATATATTAGTAATATTTTCATTCTGGGAATTTTTACAACAATGAAAAAGAACTACAGATCTCTTGAAGTAAAAACCTTATATTGCCAACTAGTGGCTGGGTGCCGAACCCATGTCAAGCATTTTCATGTTTTGTATGTTCTATACTGACATTTTATGCAACAAAACATCCCTTCTACTTAATCCAAAACAAACAAAGTCATGAAAAAAACACAAATCATTTGGATGTGCATACCAATTCGATATTTTTCAATAGCACATTTAATTGTTTATTTATCTGTTCCTCCACAATGATAAACAAATACGCAATAAAGTCTTTCCTGTCAATGCAAATAAATAGTATTGTCTGAATAACATCCAAGACAAAAAATATTGAAATCATATTACCGGATCCACGTATAGAATTAAATTGTCAAGTCTAAACATAATTTATTTATTAAATAAAATAACACAAGCAAAAAAATCTTTCCTGAAAAAGGTCTCGGAAACACAAATGTTCTCACATACAGTACATAACAATATTAATCATACGGACAAACAGGAATGCATGTTCAATATGCAGAAACACATGCAAGCTATAGCTTAAAACTTCCAGGGTTTAGAACGTGCCGCTGTTCTGTGTCTCTCTCTGTTTATCTCCAAAGTTTAGGCCTTGACCTCCGGGACAGTGCAGTACACTGTGTCAGAGCTCTCGGATGTTAGCTCCTCTAATATCAAAGTAAAGATAAAAGTACACACATAGTTAGTCAGAACACAAATTTCAATCATTACATGAAAAATATTTTATGACCATATGACCCAAGACCCTTCTCTTGATAGATAACATAGTGACTGCACTTGAAACTTATTGGCATGCTGAAGCCCTTTGTAACAATACTGTTTTCATTTGAAAACCAAAGGCTGTGATAACATAAAGTGCACATATCAAGGACTCACCAGGGAGCACTGCCTTCCACAGACCATAGGTCTTTCCCACAGCAGTCTGCCACAATCGGAGCGTACCATCTTCTGAGCCACTGCCGTACAACTCCCCGTCTGGACTAAAGCACACAGAATGGATCGGCCCAAAGTGACCTTTATAGGACTCTAGGGGAGGAGCGTAAAGTCAAGCATAATTACAGAAATATGTTTGTTGGCACATTGTGTTCAATGATAAAGTGTGAGTCTACCAAACAACCTATTACCAAAGTTTCAAATGGCGGCAGAGATTATGCTCTTACCCAACTCCTCTTTAGAGTTGTAGTCGTACTTGTAAAGCTTGAAGTCGTCTCCCCCAGCAACAAAGAACTCTTTGTCTGGATGGAGGGATGCAGAGTAGATGGAGGCTGTGGCATCCACAGTCTTGATCAAGTCAAGGCTATTACATAACAAAACTTAAGGTTAACACAAATATGTACATTATTTAAAACTGAGCGACCAATATTTACATTATGTTTGATCACTTCCATGTCTATTTTGGGAACATTTTTATAGGCCTCGGTACATTTACACACATTATTGTAGATTGTAGTCACGGAATTGAGGAATGCTCAACATTTACCAACATTATCTGCATTTAACAATTTACCTGGAACAATCTTCAGGCTTTGAAACAAAATTACAAATTTGAGAACTTCACCAGAAATGTCATAACTGGAGAACCGCATGAGGAAACACTGATCAAGATAACATGCTCAAATTTGTTAGCGTAATTCTTGGTGTCCATATACCTGAGAGAGTTATAAAAAGCGATCGTTTTCCCATAGGTTATGACCAGAATCTCTCCATCAGGGAGGTACTCCATGCTACAGACTGACTTGTCAAAGGTGAGTGTCTTCACCGTTTCAGAGGAATTTTTGTCCCACAGTCTGAACAAACAAACAAAATAAAGCAATGATTGATGAAAAACAAATTTTAAATGTATTCTTTATGTACTACATAGTATACGACTAAGGAGCTTCCACATGGACACCCACCGTACAGCCTTTACATTACTGGCTTTGTGTTTAAACAAAGGTATACAGTTTTTCAGGAAAATGACAAGACCACAAAATACCTATATCCTAGGGCTCTAATATGTGCTCTCATCTAATCAGTCCTACTCACTACTACACAAAAAAGGTCTCGAATGCTGACCGTATTGTTTTGTCATCAGCAGCTGATAGGATCTGTTTGTCATTATTACACCACAAGGCCCTCTTTATAGCAGAAGTGTGACCTGGGAGTGTCTGAGGTTCTAAAAGAGACACAAAGATGCTGGTTTAACATCTCATATTGCACATCAAATTCTTATCAAGAACAAGAACTTTCACATTTAGTTTTCACTCCTGTCCAGCACACAGCCAATTGTTTACTTTAAAGCAATAACAGTCCTGTGGGAAGAAGCAATAGACAAGGCATACAAAGAAAGAAACTTTGCAATAACAAATTAGCAGCCAAGGCAGAACAGCAAGTAGGGATCTGTGGCAAAGATTCTTGCCAAACCATCAAAGCTATATCAGATTTATCAGAAAGAATTAGCAAGTGGCTGTTGAAAAATGTTGAAAAACCATACAAAACCTCAATCTCAGGACAAAGGCATAAAACACAAGTCTTTACTGCAGAGCATCATTTATCAAGCCTGGACGATCAGAGTAGGGAAAGATTATCTTCTTTTCAGGTACTAAGTATCCTAGTGAAGTTGGCAGAAGGTGCCTGCAGAAATGGGGATAGGTAAGAGAGTATCTGCTGAGTGCCATATATTTGCAGTAACAGAGTGTGGAAAGATTATCTTTTTTTCAGGTGGTAAGTATCCCTGAAGAGTTGGCTACAAGCCTGCAGAAAAAGGAAATAGGGATATGTACAGGTATTTGAGACACTATGAGACGACATTGCTGACGGTTAAGCCTTCTGGAAGTGTCATGGGCTCTAATTAACTAAACATCCGAGATGGTGGGTGCCCACTTGAAAACTACAAGGACACATCTGCTCTCAACCCAAGTCCACTCTAATATAGTCCTTTGAGGTGCTAATCTTGGAATATGGCATAATGGTTCTTATAACATTCTATGATGAGTAAACTGAAATATTAGAACAAGGAGAAAATAAAAAGGGTCATCATGTATCTCTCTACCGTTCATTAACTGATGACTCGAAAGTAATGAGAACAAATGGTTACTAACCAGCTTCTGGCTTGCCAAGATCGTATATTCTCAACACCTTATCATTTCCTCCAGTTAACAGACAGTGGCTATCCTTGAGTATAGGAGGGACACAGAGAGCTATTACGGTTGTTTGACGTGACATTAAATGTCTCCCAGTGAAATAATTATTAAATATTATGTGAAATTATATTTTTTATATACTAGTCTAAATATTATATTAAATTATTAAAATGCATTGAAAAAATGAATACAACTGTAATTTATAAAGGCAATTGTATTTCCAGTTTGACATAGCATTGCAAAGTCTCTGCAATACCTGAGAAAAGTTGACAGACTTGACTATGTGCTTGTGCGCCAGAGTGAGGACATCTTCTCCACTAACTGCATCCCACACTTTTCTGAAAAGCAAAGATTAAAGCAGAGGGAAATAATTAATAAGATAGGAGATGAACAAGAGCCTAGTGCAAGTGGTCTGGATGCCACACCTTGGGTAAGTGGCCTAAGGGTCAGACACTGGCATCGAAACAACAAACTACATTTTCTTGGATATCAACGTCCTCATTCTAAAAGCTGGAGTTAGTGTAAAAACAATTGTTTTTTCTTATTGGCCAGAAAATGTGTGTATATCTATCCCTCTTTTGAGTATTACACACTCTACATAGCTGCTGCCTGCTATGTGAAATGAATTTCCTTGATCTGAATGATCCTGTGTTATATTGTGCACTTGACAAATAAAACACTTTGAACTTTGATTATGCAAGTGAAGAAAAACAGAACTTACAATTTCTAGTGGGTGATGTTAACTAGACTTTAAAGCGCAATGGAAAGATTGATTTTTATCCCTCCCATAGGCCACCACACTAAACAGTCATGCTAAGCAGACTGGCTCCTTTTACTCCATTATGTGAGCATACAACAGGTGTTCTGAATATGAATGTGCACAAAGATCAGATCACCTAGTTCATACTGCATGTATAATCCAAGTTACATTAATTCTAAATGTCAATGTCCAGTTTAAAGCTGTATACTAACGCTGTAAAATCTGCAGCAGCTGTGGCTGCCTTGGTGGCTTCTTTATTCAGAGTGGCACCCCAAACGGCACCCTTGTGACCCAGGAACGTCCCAATCCAGTCCCCTGTGTCTCCCTGGCGTAGCATAGGTTTACCATCTACAAAAAGGGGGTAATAAAGAGAAAATAACATAATTGTGTTATATATGCAACATACATTTACTAGATTTAAGACTACTGCAATTAATAAGTAGGCACAGGCTTATGTTGCAAGTGTGCATTAGACCAGTGCAGTGCCACTACTGTACAACATACATTTTAAAGTTAGCAAATGTAGCTACAATTTTTCAATTGGGCAATTTATCTTACCTTTACAGGCACTGATAAGGAAATAGCCATATGGTGTTATTCCACTGAAGGCCAAATCTACAACAGGTCTGGTGTGGCCAGAGCAAGTGAGTGGAGTTTGCCTCATGGCCATGACAAAGTTTATCAAAAATTTGGCAAATGTATATTAAGCAGGCAAACTGAAAAAACTGAACTATTTCAACATTTATTGAAAACGAGTAGATTACGTGCTAAAAGATCAAACATAGCACTTAAATAATCCTGCAGTAGAACCCTACTAGTGACAGGCAGAAAAAGGCATTAAATATAAACATAGAAAGTACTTCCGGTATCAAACGTTCACATTGGCTTTCACAATAAAAGCAATAAAACAAATAAAATTGTTGGTGTAAGTGCGCCTCGCGAGCACGTCGTGCTTTCATTAATTTGTTTTTTATTTATTCTGAATATATCAAAATATACATGAGATGAGTGATTAAATGTAATTGAACACATTTTAAGAGTATTTTTTATTAACGTATATCTCACGTTGTAAAAACACAAACAATCAAACTAAACTGGTTCCGGTAAATATATTTCACCAAATATTTTTAACAGATTGCTTTAATTTTAACAAAAAATATTTTCGGTGGTTTTGATATAGATTAATATGGCAAACATACTAACGTCGCATTGGTGTTCGATTAAAGCACTGTAAAGGATACCATTTATCATTCCTCAGTCATGACGTTAACACCAACGCGATACATCGGTTCGTTTTTCAAACACACCATTTTGAGTTCAATTTACCATCATGCAATGGGGTTCCTTGTCAGGTGGGATGTTCTGAGAGGCGTTGCCGCATACCGAATAGCGCATACTTTATTCCAGCACTAAATTATATTCAACCATACGCGTTTGAAGCTTACTGAGTCAAGTACAGTTAGGAAACTACAGTCAGTATTTGTTACTATGGCCAATTACATTCATGTACCCGAAGAGGCTCCAGCAGTGCCGAAAATAGATGTCACAATAGACGAAAACGATTATAGATCTGGTGCGCTAAGACTAATCAAGGAACTGAGACCGAATTGGAAACCATCTGAGGTCAAAATTAAGGTACCTTTGACATACATTGTCTAATATCCGTTTTTTTTTCACGGCAAATTCTACATCGACAGAAAATTATTCTAAACCTATAGGCCTAAGCTAAGTTTAACTCCCCACCTCACAGCGCTTGCATAATTTGACACTGTTAGTCTATCTTGTACGCTGCACCTTTATGAACTGCGTCAACTGCTTTAGCAAGCCGCTAACCAATTGCTGCACAGCCACCACTAGCACAGTAGCAGTCCCCGTTAAGAACCCCAGCCTTAGATGAACTAGTTGAAATACCGCAAACCTGGAGATGAGTACTAAATTTAGAATGAATCCAAGATGCACCGTACTTGTTATAGGGATACGTAATATAACGACCGGCGTGACGTAGTATAGTATATCTAGGGTTAACAAAATACCTTTTTTTGTAGTCAGTTATTTGTAATCAATATGGAAGATTAGTAGGTAAGAGAGAGATAGAGAGAGAGAGAGACCCAGAAAATAGATTTCAGAAGTTATTGAAAAAAGGGCATGATTTGCTTTACATATTGAGGCTGTGTTGATTTTAATTTAAAATGCATAAAAGATGGCCTGGGATTGTAGCAGTAGTAGCAGATCTTCGTAGTTGCATGCCTATGCTATTGGGGTAAATAAAACGTACTTTTCTGCAACTTTTTATTAATTTAACTTCTGCAATATTGGCTTTTACTGGAGTATGATGGGAGACCTTTTTGCATGGGTAACTAGCAATAGACTGATGCCAACATAATCAGACAGTAGACTACAGATCAAAACTAACAATAAAAATGTCAGATGATGAGATTTGCATTGTTGACTTTGCAGTCTCATGACAGTGCACCCTTTAGAGTCACTTTATAGTAAGCGGATCTTAAAAACCAGTACAGTGTGTGCCATTATGTAAGACCATAATATAGTCAAAAACAAGGAAGGTGTGGTAGCTCCAGGTTAACACTGTCACATGGTGGTGTATATCACTGAAGTCTGTACAATGTGAGGACTCAGCACATGCCAGTCATTGCTTGCTCGTACAAAATAAAATTCCTCACATTCTCCAACAATCCCTGATAGTGTGTATGGTTTGTTTTAGAATAACACAATGGCCACCGCACTGGAATTTGTTTGTGACTTTGACCCACTCAGACAATGTCTCATTTCCATGGCATTCACACACTCACCTAATTTTCTTCTACATTTAAACTTAAAATAATTTAAGCTCTAACCTATATATTCCTCTTGCTACATGACACTGTCCTAAAGACTGTTTGACTGGACATTTGATCTGGACGTCATGTGAATGTAACAGATGTTCTCACACAGCCTTCATCTCATAATACCATTCTAATAATTATATTCTCCGTCTCTTTTGTCGCTGTGCTAGTATTTCACAGATGGGATTACTAATAAGCTGCTCGGTTGCTACGTGGGCGGGGTTATGCAGAATGTTGTTCTGGTCCGTATCTATGGGAATAAGACAGAGCTGTTGGTGGACCGGGAGAACGAGGTAAAGAGTTTCCGGGTCCTCCATGCCCACCGCTGCGCTCCACGTCTCTACTGTACCTTCAACAATGGCCTGTGTTACGAGTTTCTCCAGGGGACTGCCTTGGAGCCTGAGGACATTCGCAGCCAGCCAGTCTTCAGGTGGGACAGAAATTCACAGAATGTTTGTAACGGGAGAGAAATTACCATTGCTGAAGGGGAAACCCCTCTGTGCATGTTTCTCAGATACGGTTGAATGACATTAATCACTAACACAGGCTTTATTCTCAGAAATGTATAGCAATAGTCAGAGAAGCACCTTTTCTTAAACATGTTTGGAACTACAATTTTGTGATGATTCCCACAATCTTTTCTTGTTTCTTTTACAATGGCCTTCAGGCTCATTGCCAAGCAGCTGGCAAAGTACCATGCCATCCATGCCCACAATGGGTGGGTTCCCCAGTCCGATCTGTGGCTGAAGATGGGAAAGTACTTCGCTCTGATCCCCAAGCACTTTGAGGACCCTGAGAGGAATATGAGGTAAGGACTGCCCATCATCTTAAGTTACAAGTAATCCTTAGTCATAAACAGATGTGATAGAACAGGTTTTCAGTATGTCGATGTAGGCCGGCCCGACTAATCAAAATTTACAGACAATTTTATATTTCTTAATTGTTAACGATGAGTTGCTAATGAGTTATAAAGCGAGCTACACATCTTTGAGATACAACAAATGGCTTTATTGTTGGTGATAGATGTCGACGTAGCAGGGTCCTAAAACTCTCGCCAACAGGTTAAAGACGGAGGTGCCAGGCCTTCGGCGTCTGCGTGAGGAGTTGGTGTGGCTGCAGCAGAGCCTGTCGGTGCTGGACTCCCCCGTGGTGCTGTGCCACAACGACCTACTCTGTAAGAACATCATCCACAGCCAGGAAGGAGGTGAGACCACCCCAAACAGCCTAGACTCTACTAGACTAGTCCTTACACATTATCTGATTCATGAGAAAGGTAGGATTGCATTCATATCATGCCCATTACTCTCTTATTTGCCAGCGCTGCTTAGTGCCACAAAAGAAGTGACCTAGCTATTGTCATAGAATTGGAATTGGTAAAAAGGAAATATCATACTTACTCAAAGACGTAGGAGCTCATCTGATTTGTGGTTTTGTGAAACACCTCTCAAATCTGTTGAGTTCCATTTGTCACTCAACCATTTTTAATGTAGGTTCTACTAATTTTAATTGTATGGCTTAAGATATAGTTTTACCTGTAGCCAACCTTAACCCAGCATGTGTTAACATCATTGCCATTCTAGATAAGAATGAATGAGACTGCATATCAGGTTTATTTTTTTAAATTTAAGTACATGTTTATGTTTTGGTCCCTGGGGAATACAGTTTTTTGTTATGTTTTGTGTGTTTTGTTGTGAATGCTTTCGGACACCCAGTTTTTGAAAAGGCAAGTTCCACAAAAGACAAAGCAAGCAGAAGTGGTCACGCTGAATCATATGAGCGACATGTGTAGCAGTAGCAGGTGGGATCGAGGGGATCGGATGGGGAGACCCGTCTGTTTAAAACAAAGAACAGTTCAAGGGAGGGGGGGTGGGACGGGAGCTGTCACCTGGCGGCAACGGGAGGGCCAATCTCACAGCTCCTTGTCTCCAGCTCTTCTCTCCTAGGAGTGACTGCTGCGGCTGCCCCGCCCCGGTGGCCAGAGAGACACTCGGCTCTGAGAGGCCCCGTTACAAGCCACCGTGCGCCAACACACTGCTGCTGCTAGATCTTCCCCTATCCGCCCCATAGTGCAGCACCTATCTGCACAAACCCACCCAGCTTTCCCAAGCTGTACCCTGCCACACCTGAATTTGAAACTTTAGAGGTCCGGGCCCTCCATCTATGGGAACAAAGTAGACAACAGCAGGCCTCATGTGGTCCTAGCAAACTTTGCTTCCCAAAAGATTGAACCCAAAGTAATTTAATCTCATACCTTTTTTCCAGTTGAAGAAAGTAACACACTGGACAAACTAAGGAATTATCTATCTTTGCACAATAAATCTCACAAGTATGTAGCCCATCTGCTGGGTTTGCTACAATCTTTAGAGTGATTGTGAGAAATCGTTTGTCCAGTGATATGAGAGTAGAGTCACAACTCCCTGCAGTCACAGCAAGACTAATCATGCACAACAGGCAAACCCAATAAGTTAACATTCCTATTGACTAATCTAAGCTCGGAAAGAGCAAGGTTGTTTGTCTTTCTCAACAGAGGAAATACTGAAGGCCTCTCACTCCCTGTCTGCCTCTGATGTTTTTTGTTTTAGTTTTTCTCCAAGCCAAATCAGGGGACAGGGAAATAGAAACCGTCCAAATCAGTTCAAGGCCCCTGCTAAGCTGCTAGCTTAGTACAGGAAGCTTCTCTAATATTATATTATTTACATAAATGCAGGGACTTGTCGCGCTATTGGGCCTCACATGGACCAATGAGATTAGGGCTTTTAGGGGAGTGGTGTGGAAAAGGGAAGTGTGCATGTTTCAGAGGCCAAGGGTAAGAAAAGATAGGTTGGCAGCAGCGTCTGATGTTGTGAAGTGTGTGTGTGTGTGTGTGTGTGTGTGTGTGTGTGTGTGTGTGTCTGTGTGCGCGTGTCTGTGTGTGCGTGTGTGTCCGCGTGTGCATGCATGCGTGACAGATGTGAGTTTGCCCCAATCTTTTCGTCTGCTGCACAGGGCTATAGCCACTGACTGGAGGTGTTCTGTTGTGTCCCGCTAGGACCGCACGGCGCCCGGTAACCACCTCACGTGTCTTTCTCTGTAGTCCAGCACTCTTTCGACCTCAGACAACACACTGTTAAACCTTAGAACGGCATTAAATAAGCCAAAAGTATTTTAACTAGCAGCATGGGTGTTCAAAAAAAAAAAAAAAAAAA
>JAVQJS010004068.1:0-16755 GCA_036024795.1 Galaxias rostratus | reverse complement strand
CCCCCCCCCCCCCCCCCCCCCCCCCCCCCCCCCCCCAGATCCCCTGCATCTCCCTGCCAGCTCACTCCATGTCTCACTCTGCTCTCAATGGTTGGGGAAATGTTACCACAGTTTGCATGCGTGCATTTGTACAAGAACAGCAAACTAAATGTATTGTGTTTGTGTGTGTTGTTTGAATGAGTGAACACAACCCATCAACCTCTGTTGACCAAATCGGCATAGTCCTCTGCAGCTGGGACGAGAAGCCTGGCTCACATCAAAGTGGCTGCATCACATTTAAATTGTATGAGGTTTCTATTGTGGCTGCTCAGCTCGGAGGGTGTGAATCTGAGATAGAACGAGGCAGCTAAAAAACAAAAAGAAAAACCTGTGGCTTTTTTATTTTTTACATTCCTTGGACCATACAGTTCTGCATAATTTTGAATGTGCAATGCAGGAGTCTTCCGCGGCTAGACCGCTGTGAACGCCATTAGGGTGGGCAATAAGCGAGAGTCGTTCTTGTGAGCTAACGATTTCTCATTGACACTTTGGTGTCACAGCGAGAAAGAACAGGCTCGGAGAGACAAAAAAGAACCCAAAGTGTGCATGAGTGCGCTCCGAGCGCGTGGGCGGGTGGAATCACGGCCCCCACGACTCCCACGTGCATCGCCGAATAAACCGGAGCACCCGACGGAACCTGACCCCGGAGCCGAAGAGAGAATGAGTCCCAATCACTTTACCGCCCGGAACGGGCTGGCGTGCCACCAAAGCCCGCGTATCCATGACAACCCAAAGACGGGGGATGCGCTACCCGCCATTGGCTCCGCGATCAGTCAGTGCTCAGGGAAGCGGCTTAGATAAGGAGGAATACAATTCGGCTGGCGCCGCAAAGCACCCGCCCGGCCCCTCGTGTGAATGGCGAAGACGCTCTCTCCTTGCCACTGGAGAGAAACACGCGGCACGGGAGCAGCGGGGGGGGGCGAGAATTAAGTTATCACTCCAAATCCATTTTCCCTCCAGCGATGGGAGGGTAGATCCCTCCGCAGCACCCCCTTCCCTCCCCTGATGTATTGAGCTAAAGAGTGCAGCGCAGACGGTCGATTTGGTTACCCCCTCCAATTTCTGTTCTAGAGTGTTTGGGAAGGGATGGCTCTCTGTGGGCCTCTCTCTGTTTCTCTCTCTCTGTACCTCTCTCTCTCTAATCTCCTACTTTTTCTAGATTCCCCTTGGTCTCTCTGAAGCCTAGAAAAGTCCTACCTCATCGTTTATGTCTTTGATTTGGTTCTGAACAGGGACAAGATGGCGCAAATCCAGGATGGAAATCCTGCTAATATACATGCAGAGTCTCCATCAGAAGTAGCAGAGTGTGGGGTCGCTCAGTCAAATCAGTGCTGTCCTCATCTCAGACCAAAGCCTTGTTATGTTAATGTCAACACAAAAGTCTTGTAAGGAAAGATAGGGTTTTGGTGCCTTTCACAGGTGGCTGTTGCTCTTATTTCCAATCAATAGAGATTTTCATTAGCCTTTCATTAGATGGACAAATTGATCCCGGAGCAGATGCAGAACAGTGACACACCAATGCTCTCTCACTAGATTCCATTTATTAAGCAGCCTGAATCAAACCCATGTTGCTTAATGAATATCCAGAGGACCTTCTTTATGTGTGTGCTGTGATGTGACGAGGTCTTGCAGCAATAGACTGATAAGCTCTGAGATACCTTACTGCTGCAATGGCTATCATGGTTTGTTTGGTAAGCTAAACAAATCTGTCGGCCACATCTATTTTAAACCAACTCTCTTAGTCTCCCTACCTCAAATCGCGCCACTGTTTCCCCAAGCTCTCCGTCACCCTTTATCCCAGGATCAGGCTCTCTCCCCTGGCCTCGGCCGCTCCTAGGAGCCCTTATCCTCTCGCTAAGCCCTGTTGGCTGAGGCATTGAGGTAGCTTAAAGTGGGCTCAGTGGGAAGAGATGGCATGGTTACTCAGCAGCAGAATAGTCACAGTGTCCTCTTCACACGTCCCAGCCTGACAGGCAGTACATTGTGTTTGGTGTACACGAAACCTTCCTCTCTGCAGTAGCTGGTACCTGAATCCGAGACGTCTTTTGATTGGCACGTCCTCTCCTTCATTGAAGTGATCTGATAGCTCTTCATGGGTCTATTGGTAAGCGAAACTACTCACAGCGTGGGCGTGTCCTTGTGTGTTCAGGTGGAGGAGGTGGTGGACGTGGGCACCTTCGCGGAGGAAGACATCCACATCCCCAGCATCTACGTGCACAGGATCATCCAGGGGGCCAGCTATGAGAAGAGGATCGAGGTAGAGTCCCTTTAGCGCACCCTGACCAGCAGGTCCCGTCCCATTACCCCCCATCCCCCCACGCACATTCACACAGTTATGCGGTGGCGATTTAAACACTGCTGCAGCGCTGCCACCGACTGGCGCCGTTAATCCCAGAGTCATTGAGCGTGGCGCTAAGTACATTGGAAAGGCCCGGGACCGTGATTTAGCCTTCACGTTTGCCCTCAGAGCAGCCAGCCGCTCGGCCTGATAAACGAGCCCGTCACCCAACACCCCCCAGGCGAGGTCTCGGGTCCCTTTCCCCCCCCTCTCCCTAACACCCCCACCGTAACATTTTTCTTTCCGCCCCGTAGAGGCGCACGGTCAAGAAGAGCCAGACGGACAAGCCCAAGCCCAAGAAGGACTCCGACATTGTGCGGGAGAGGATCATCCGCCGCGCCGCCCTAGAGTTCGAGGACGGCATGTACGGTAGGTGTCCTCGTGGAGCTGGTCCTTCTTGGCCGTGCTCCGCTTGCCGGTTGTTTCTGTTGAGGCGCCTCCATTTGAAATGTCACCACGCCGTGTGCATTTTATCCGCCTTGAGCAAAGGTTACGGTCTTTAATTAAGCGCCCTCCCACCCTCAGCCAACCTCGGGATAGGCATCCCCATGCTGGCCAGCAACTTTATTAAGCACGACATCACGGTCCACCTGCAGAGCGAGAATGGCATTCTGGGACTGGTAAGAGCCCTGTCGCACACGCACATGCATGTCGCACAACAACACTCACACACACACACATCACAGAACAACAACCCTTACTCCTCAAAAGGTTCCAGCATTTTGTTGTACAGCTTTTTTAAGAGGGGGGAACAAATGAGCCGTAATGACTCAGAGAGGGAGGGTAATTAAACAATTATCCCCGCTCTCACGCTAACCGTGGGCTTGATTCCTCACGATGCAGCAAAAGGGAGACGGTCTGTGTGCACAAGCGTCTTTTCTCTTAAAAAAAGGGCGTTTGAGGAACATTGCATTGTGCGCCCCAACAAAGGCTGAGGCATTCGACTGAGGCTGTCAGAGCTGTCATGCTGACAGGAGAGTGGAGGCAGTTATGCTAATGGCCTCTCCTGGAAACTCTCCCCCTAAATTAGCCCATGGCAGGTTAAAGAAAGGGCTGGCCACGCGATTCCCTCCCGCGCTGCCATTTCCCCTGTTCTCCTTCCATCCCCCCCTTCTTAACCCCTCTCTCCTCTGCCCTGGGGAGTGAGGGCGGGTGTTGGAGGTGGGGGGGGGGGGGTCATTGTGCCTTTGTTGGAGCGAGAGAAAATCAATGTCTCATCTAATCAGAAACCTGTGATTGTGACAGTCCGCTGACTCTGGGTGATAACAGCGTCTTCGGCCAAGAGACATTTTAAGCGGGTGGGTGTGATCGTTTAGGATCTAATAGCATTACATCTGTGTGTGTGTGTGTGTGTGTGTGTGTGTGTGTGAGTGTGTGTGAGTGTGTGTGTGTGTGTGTGTGTGTGTGCACGTGTGTGTGTGTGCGTGCGTGCGTGCGTGCGTGTGTGTGCGTGTGTGCGTCTGTAGGGCCCTTACCCCTCAGACGAGGAGGTGGACGCTGACCTGATCAATGCAGGTGAGTGTGGATATGAAGTGAGCTGGAGCATTGAAGGTGCAGCAATGTGACCTACCTTTCACCACTGGGACTCACTGCGTGTGTTCTCCTCTACAGGTAAAGAGACGGTGACAGTGCTGCCCGGAGCTGCTTACTTCTCCAGCGACGAGTCGTTTGCCATGATCCGAGGGTAGGGCCGTCAGCCAAGGACACACACACATCATCGTTTCAGAATGCCAGTCGTCTTTTATGTCTTGAACCTCAGATCGTGTTTGACCCTATGTCACAGTGTGGGCGGTGTGGCAGCCTTTGTTCACTGTCTGGAACTCTTTGATTGGCTGGTGGGGGCACACGGTGGTTATCGACAGGGTGAAATGCAGCAGTGAACACATCCCCTTGTTCTTTGTCTTTATGAGGCTGCTCTGGGTTCCGGCTAGTGAATCACCTGAGCAGCCAGCGCCGGTCATAAACCAGCCGGGAGGAGGCCCAGCAGCAGGCCTGCTGATTTGTCATTTTCTGTGTATTAGCTATTGTTGTCCAGCAACGCGGCGACAGGCCTGCCGATAGCTCCCTGGCTCCCATCGATTGGCTGTCCGTCTGTGACACGGCACCCCCACCCCCAGAGCTTTATGTCTACTGGCCAGGCCTGGGGAAATCCAATAGGGCTCATAAATACGGTGGCCTAATGGCGGCAGTGGCATTGTCGGACACAGAGGGACGCTCCGGGTGACTCACGGCCCCGGGACAAAGCCACCAGCAGGGGCTGGGGCCGCGGCGGAACATCCGAACAGGCCCTGTGGCCGATAGATTGACCCGTGCCTCTCTCTCTCTCTCTCTCTCTCTCTCTCTCTCTCTCTCTCTCTCTCTCTCTCTCTCTCTCTCTCCCCAGGGGTCACGTCAACCTGACCATGTTGGGGGCCATGCAGGTGTCCAAGCACGGGGACCTGGCCAACTGGATGATCCCGGTGAGTTGGCCATCCACCAGGGTGATACGGGACCCTGCACCTGGGGGGATTATGTGCCCCACCCCACCCCCCTTACGTGTACTGAAAACCGTTTGATGTGTTTCCCCTCCTCATTGGTGTTTTTAACCTCTGTGTCCCATAGTATGCACCGAATGTTACATCTGTGTGTGTGTGTGTGCGACTGTTGCACACTAGCAGAACCAGGCGTGCCGCGTGCCTACAGTAAGGGGCCTCCATTCAGTTTGTATGAGGCCCTCTCTTTTGGCCACGGCTCCAATTATTCTGCATGGTCCTTAAGCCTCATTATGACTGTCTGAGGGCCAGTGAAACATCCAGCCTGCGTTTAAGGGATCTCTTCATGCCACCTCGGGCTCCTTCTCCTCTCCGGTGACTTCCCGATGCACTTTGAATCATGCTCCTACTACAGCCACGTTTCGACATTATATACCATCCTTTACTGTATCATGTCATTGCGTTATAACACGTTATAGCAATTTGCATCATGAATTGGACTGCCACGCTCTCCATTTGCTGTAGTTTTCCTTTTGATGAATTGACCATTAGAGGACACCTGATTGGCTGTATTATGCCACTAACGTCTTTACACCAAGGATCGAGAGGAAAGCTTCTGGCCCATTGTCGGGCACTCTTAGTGGGTGTGCCACAGGCTGACCTATGGCTTGTCCCACAATAGTTCTCCACGTGCGCACATCCCCTTTCTCTGGCTTTGTTTGCAATCGTCATTATCCACTGCTTTGAACGCATGGATGAGCGGAATTACAGCCCCCCCCCACACCCCCACCCCGCGATTATGAGAATTATTCAATCTCTGAAGATGGGCGCAAAGCGTGAAATGGGAAATGGTTCATGTGGGAGTCGGAGATGGCGCTCTGGTGTGCGATTATGTCGATTATGAATGCTTTTAATATGCAAAATGCAGATAAACATTTTCTGGTCCAGGGCTTTCAAATGCGTTTACAAGTGATGGTTGTCAGTTTGCCACTCGGAAAGACCGATCCAAAGCAACGCCTGCTGTGAGAGATAAATTAATGAAATAAAGGATCAAAAATGTAACACAATGTATTCTTGTAGGACTTATGGTTTATGAAATCGCTTCTTGGTTAAGAGGTAGGCAAGCTCTGTCCTTAAGGTATGTACTGAATGGACAGCCCATTGCTTCGACTGCTCATCAGAGTATATAAAGTCTTCAGCAAATTTAAAGTTAAAATCTATCTATTTAAATCGATTAAGGGCCACTTTTTTAAAGAGGTAATCCACAGAAGTGAACTATCGACTCAGCTCTGGAAAGCTACTCGATGATGAATGGCTTCAGGGTGGCCCCCGCCCGCCCGGGGGCGCCTGGCTAAATATCCTGGGTGTGACTACAGCAGCACTCGCCCGCTGACTCACCCAGCCGTTTAGCTGGGCCTGTAGCTATGGCGCCCACCGGGGCCGGGGGCCAGCCTCGTGCTCTGGCCGCGTTCCAAACTGCACACCTGACATGCAGTCGGCTCGTCCAAGGTCCAAGCGTTGGCATGTGGACCGATCTGCAATGGGAGAGGAGCTAACTCAGAGAGAGAGAGAGAGAGAGAGAGAGAGAGAGAGAGAGAGTATTTATAGTCCTCCCTGGTCCTTGTGGCTGTGACAGACGGCTGTCTGCATTCTGCCCCTCCACCTTTCGCTCAGACTCACAGCATCTGCAGAGGTTTTGTATGTGTGCGTGTGTGTGTGTGTGCGCGCCTGAGAGCCCAAGGTTATTTTTCTCTATATTTTCGGAACCATGTGCGTAGGAACATGAAAGTTCAGATCTGCATGCCCTGTGCTCACTCATCTCAAGGTCTGGCTACACCTTGAGGCAAATGTGTGTGTGTTTGTGTGTGTGTGTCTGCGATAGAGCGAGTGAGTGATTGGGGCACGTTGTCTGCCTGTGGGGCTTGAAAAAGATGGTCTTTGTGTGAGAAATAGCCCCCATGCATCCATCCCGAGCGCGCGCTGAACGCTCTAATCCATCACTCGGGCTCCTAATCACTGCAGGAGAAGCAACCCACAGCCACGGCGAATGTGTATTTGGTGTCGGAATATTCGACATTTGGGCATCTATAAATACGGAGCTTAAAGCACAGCAGGGAAAGCTGTATGGTGGCAGCTGCCTTTGATGCTGAACTGCTGCATTTCTTTCCCTGTCATTGTGGCGGTACATTATGCATAGGGATGAGAATGGGGGAAGGGGGATTGTGCTAGTTATCTGGTTGCTGTTGCCCTGGGGATAGGGTTGGATGGAACTAGGTAGAGGATAGGGTGAGAGCAACGTCATTTTGCTCCTTTGTTTCTGTCAAAAAAAGCCATGCATTTGTTTTTTAGTTTATTTGGAGTGGGAAAAGGACCAGTGTTTGCAGTCTTTATTGCACGGGTAGTCAGGCGATGCTAAGTGGTCGAGCATGTGTTACAACATTTCTTCTCTGAGATACAAACGATCTCATTCGTTTGTTTGATCACGCAGCGTGCACCTCTTGGTAAAGCCAAGCCCGCCGTTATTAGCAAGTCACTTCAACTTTCAATTGGCCCCTCCACATGTCTGCACTGGAGAGCGTTTCGGCTCTCCACCTCCACCCAGCAACCTTTCGTCGTCCCCAGACCACCATTATGTGTCGCGTCACGTATTGCTTATTCAATCATTTACGATGTGAAGTACCGGTTATCCAACCAGGCAAGCCTTTTTCACAGCAGATTTGCCCAATACATTTAATTGAGCATGCTATTCCAAATTAGGTCAGAGTTTCTGAAGTATGCTCAACATTGTTGATGTTGACAGCTCCTTATATTTTCCCTTTGAGCAGACGTTTCTTTGGGGGGGAAAGCCAACAGTAGTGCTGTAATGTTATTCCTGTTGAGTTATCAAGCCACTGTAAGCGCTTCTGTCGCATTACGTTGGCTCGTTGTTGTACGATTAACTGTGCTGTGGAAGGGAGTGTGTCGTAACATGGTGCTCTTCTTCAGTCTGCCTTTGGTGCTTGTCATTAGTTGTCGGGGAAACCAAGGCCATTGGCTTTCATTCACCATGTTATTAGATAAAGAGAGGCACTTGCATCAGTAGAAGGGGATTGGCAGAGGGTCAAGGCGGGAGAACGTTTAAAAAAAGAAAAGAAAAAAGGGACAAAGGAGGAAGGAAGACAACAACTTTGCTGCGCATGAAGTGATCGCCCTTCTAATGTTTTGGCAGCATGCGAAAAAAGTTTGGGTCCACAAAATGATCAAGAGGGTGTTAGATTTGATTTGTCGCCATGGCAACGCTACACAGGAGACGACACTCAGAGGAGCCTCTATTTGTCAGGACAGATTGTGTTGTCTCCTAAAATGCACTCAAGTGAAGTGGTTTGGTGTGATTGACCACGATGCCAGAATCCCACAGACACTTCCTGTCTGTTCTCCATAGCAAGTGTCTACCCAGTTGCCTTGTTGGCTAATTCAATATCCGTTTGAATGTTAATACGGCAGTCGGCTTCTTACCATAATAAGTGGGAAGCTGCTCCCAAGACCGTTAAATGGGTGGAACTTTCCTATCTCAGCTATCAAGCTAGTATGATTATCATGTAGTGCAGGCTGCATGCCTTTTGCCTTAGGCAACAGTTAATTAAAAAAAAGAAGATGAAAATGTCGAGCATCTTCAATTGGATAATTTTTTCATGCAGAAGTATGGAGGAGGTTGGGGGGAAACGCTCTAATTAAAAACAATACAAAAAAAACGTGATGTATTATGACTATAACTCAAGTGTCCTCTAAGTGTCTGTAAAAGGCACACGTCTGAAAACAACCTTATGAAGTGTTCTTGCTCTTTTTCTCAATCATGAAATTCCACGCCCCAACACTCTAACACCAGGTACGTGTTCTGTGAGCGTTGACTGGTACACATTCAACTGTGGGGAAAATGTTGGTGGTTAGCTTGTCCAGGGTTCCACTGTGGGGGAAAGCCAGTTGTCCAGGTGGCTTAAGGAAGACAATCCAGGTCAAAAGTAACCTAGGACCTAGTTTGGTCTCAAGGACTGCGGCGAGGATGTCTTCCAAGTCGTGCTCATCAAAGGATCAAACTACTACTACACTTGTTTGATAATTGGCCGTGTACGGTATTCGATTCACCTGGAGCTGGCTGCTCCGCGATCTCTGCTCGTCACGGTAGGAAGCCGCAACTGTGGTGTTGTCTCCTATTTTCAGGATGTGTGGCCTCAGACAATGAGGGCTATTCATCAGTGAGGCAGACTGCTGCCAGTCTCCTCCAGCCGCAGGTGAACCGTAGCGTAGCAACAAAGTGCACTAAACTATGAGTCCAAAACTCTCTACTTGATTAGCTTTAGTTCAATTACCCTTAAGATACAGGATGGGAGCGTTCACCATTTGTTTTCCCAGCTTCTTGTTCTACCCTGTTCTCTCTCTCTCTCTCTCTGTCTCTCTTTATCACTTTCTCTCTCCCTCCCTCCATCCTTCTCATTTTTTTTTACTTTGTTCACAGCCCCCCCCCCCAACCTCTACTCCCCTCACAGACACACCACACACACACACACACACTCGTTTGTGTGCACACACCATTTAGATAAGGCTCACTTTTACCGCATGGAGCAGCTTTGAGATCAAAGCTCACTGGATAACCAGATGCAAAGCCTTAGATCAGAGGCAGAGCAAATGGCAGTCTGCCCTGAAGATGTAGGCCAATGACAAGCTGCCTATTATGTCAGGAGGTCTGCCTGATCATGCGTGGTACTTCTGCACCTGCAATATCTGACAGTGGCGCTATTCTACCTGCATTTTCTCTCTCCCGTTCAGCCTTACTCCCCTTGAATGTAGCCTAGAGCTCCTATGACAACGGTTGGGGTGCTTCAGGAGACTTTACGGGAGCTGTGTAGGCGGTGGCTCTGGGGCTGTGGGAGCCCCTCCCCCTGTGTGAGGAGCAGTCCTGTGGCCCAGAAGTTTATTATCAGACCTGTGCCCATGTGTACATCTGGCCCCACCCCCTCGCTGGTCTCCATCCCACGGTCTCCATCCCACGGTCTCCCCTGTCCACTTGTGCACACACACACAGGAGCTCCAGCAGTGTAGGGCATCTCATAGTAGCCGTCTGCAACACGATGCTACAGTGGCCTCTTAAAAAAAACTTCCATTGTAAGGCTGCCATTTTGAGGCTCCCCATCATGCAAGATGGACGCGCCTCCCCCATCAAATTGATTTGTACAGCACATTTTGTACACGCGGGCAATTGGAGGTGCTCATGACACTCTTGTTTCCACGGCTGAACGGCCATTCTTTCCACTGCCTCGCCCAGGGGGAGGAGAGGAGCCTCGCCTGGAGGTGTCCTCGGGCTGTCGAGCAGGGAGCCACGTGGCCTCCTCCCCAGTTTGACAAGCGGCTGCAATGCTAATTCACTTACTCGGCCAGCAACGTCCGGCCAGAGCCACAGCCGTGCCACAGGTTTATGGGACAAGAACCCCTCGCGGCGTCTTTCCCTCAAGTCGCCAATCCCTTTTTATGACGAGCGTTTGATAGGTTTAGAAATAAGGCAATTTTCCTCAAAAAAGGGCATCTGGTTTAAAGCACTTTGCTTTGTGCGAAGTGTGTCAAATTGGCCACCTTAAATGCCGCTCTGACCCCGGCACAGTGCTTTAGCTTCAGGGGCTGCAAGGAAAGGCTTTTGTGCCTGAGTAACTGTTTTTGCCCTTTTCTCTTGTGTACGTGCGTGCGTGTGCGTGTGTGTGTGCGTTTGCAGGGTAAGATGGTGAAGGGAATGGGCGGTGCCATGGATCTGGTGGCCAGCGCTGGCACCAAAGTGGTCGTCACCATGGAGCACTCCGCTAAGGTAAGGGTACATCTCCTGTCTTTCCTCATCTTCAGCTTCACTTCATCATCCTTAGTCCACAAAGTGAAAATGGAGTCGGGATGGGACTCCATTACCTTAAAATTGGCCCTGTGCACTCTGTGGACTCTGGGCGTTGCAGCAATGTCCTCGGCCACAGCACTAGGTAATGACTCAGCCCTTCTAATGAGGCCATGATTCGCGTAATGGATTACCTCATGGCTCTCTCGCCGTTCGAGTGCTCTGGCGGCTCCTTCTCGGTCCCTTCTGACCTGCTAGACCCAGGGCTAGCTGCTAGCGCCCCGTGGATATTAGCATTCACTGGCTGGGCTTCTGGCAGGGCAAGTGGTTGGCTGGCTCAGAGTCGCAGCACTGATAAATCATGAATCATGAAGAGCCAGACGTGGTGCCATATCGCCTCGCTCTCATACGCACACCACTGGCCGTGACGCAAGTGCAGGGCAGGGCTGCTCATCCCCTGAGGCTAACAGTTATGTTAGCATAGCCACTGTGACCCAGCTGGTCTGCCCACTGTAACTCTGAACAACATTTAGCTGTGCGTGTGCGTGTGAGTGTTTGATATATCCACCAGGGCAGATGTTCTCACACAGCCTGACCATTGTGTGGTCCCCCCCTCAGTGTGCGGACAGTGTGTGTTAGTGCATGGATTTGGTGGAGTCACACACACCCTTGGGTCAGAGAACAACTCGAACCCTCAGTGACATGCCACCCGTACTCTCTCACCACACATGCACTAGCAAGCACACGCTCACGAACACATCCACCCACACACATAAGTGGTATTTGTTGCGTAGTGCTTAAGCTAAACACACACACGCACACGCACACACGTGCGCACACACACACACACATACACACACACACACACACACACACACACACACACTTTGAAATCATCCTGACCTTTGATTTATTATGTCTCTGTCCCAGGGAGGAAAACATAAGATCCTGGACAAGTGTAACTTGCCGCTGACGGGCAAACAGTGTGTGGACCGCATCATCACAGAGAAGGTACGTTACTCTTAGCACCTCCTCTGTCCTGCTACCAATGGTGGCCAGGCTTTTGGGCGGTCTTGATCCGGACATGGACATACCAGGTCACACTAAGTGTGTTATATTAGCCTGAAATCCCTTCCGCTCTCATACAAGTCTCATGCAATGCTGTTTCTCTTCCTCTCCACTCGCCTGAGTTATGTTTAGTCTGAAAGAACATTGTTGAAGATGGCCAAACAGTCATTTTACCCTGTCTTCCTTCTCTGGCCACGCTAGCTCTGTTTTCTGACCCAGCACTCCCAGTGGAAATAGCTGAAGTAAGGAAGGCAAACAGAAAGAACGTACACAAACCAACACGCACACGCGCACACACACACACACACACACACACACACACACACACACACACACACACACACACACACACACACACACACAGCCTGATAGATGGCCGGGATAGCCCAGAGAGACATGAGCGGATGGAAATGACATTAGTCGGGTTAACCCTAATTCAATGAGTGGGTCTGTGCGAGGAGGAAGCCTGGCTATGGATCGAAGGAGGCCAGTGTCAGGACGCTGAGGAGCGACGCTGGCCATGGTTTTGTTTTGAACGCGGTTAGCCGCTCCACCGTATGCCTGTCATCTGGACAGGACCCTCCTCTGTGCTCCACACCATGCTATAATCGTTCCAAACACAGCCTCCATTGTAGAAGGATCAGAGCGCTTCACGGAGACACAATATAGCCTAGATTGACAGCAGCACAGTGCTTCATGGAGCATGGTTCTCCACCACTGTAATCAGCATCCCGGCCTCAGACGGGCACTTCTAGCGATACCGGGGATGTCCAGGTTAAATGCGACAGACATTGTGCCTGAGAGCTGCAGTGTTTTCCTTTACGGCTGCTGGTCCTGTTAAGTGCCGGCTCGGCCCGCGTGCGCCGGTGGCAGTCCGTTTGTTTCCCCTCTCTCCTCAGAGATATTGAAAGGAGGGCTGCAACGGCGGGACGCACCTGACTTAAGTGATGTTTGTGCTTCTCCGGTGTGCATTCTGGCACACAATGACACTGATTATGAAACAGACGCCTTTCAGCTCTGCTGCCGTTGGAGTAGAGGACGGCAGGGAAGGGAGGGAGAGGGGGGGTTACATGTTGCATTCAGAGTGGAGCATTTTCCCAACCATACATAAGTAGTCATGAGGTAGACTGGTGGAACTCTGTAGACTGGAACGAATCCTGCTTGTGACGGGGAGCGTGACAGTAAGTCATTTGGGCCGGGTCTGAAGGAGTTAGGCCGTCACAGCATGGGGTGTGCCCCGGCCTCTCACCCTGGCCAGTCTGTCTGCGGCGTCACCTCGCCAGACAAAAGGCTGTCTTTCGGTGGTATGGGGGGGCGTCCATTGATTGGCTTGGCCAGGCCCAGGGGATGGGGGTTGCCAGACGGGGGCGTCTGATCGATCAGGGCATTGTGGGTTGTTCTGCCTGAGCCCGCTGCTCTATAGAAACATCAGCAGCGAGGGTCGCAGTGCCTAGAGGGAATTCTCTTTTCTTTCCCTTTTTTTTTTTCCTCTTCGCCGGTTTCTTACGGTTCTGGTCTTTTTTTGGAGCGCCAGCTGCAACCTGGTACCCACGCTGAGGGGGTTTCTGTCACCATTTGTAAAGGTTAAAGTCTGTGAGAGTCTGGGCTCTACGACCTCCTCCTCCTGCTGGTCCTTTCTTCTCTTCTCTCACTGCTTGTTTTCCTGCTGCATTAAGTCTGCACTCTTTTGAACTTCCACAGGTTCAAAGAAGTGCGGTGTGTTGTCACTTGTCTGGCGCTTTTTCAAGCGGAGCAGCAAAAACGAGCGGTGGCCTCCCGGCCTCTCCCCCAAACCCTGACTCTCCAGGCCTGATGTCTTGTTTCCTTGGTCACTCCGTCGTGGCCCTTCCCTCGTGTTCACCTGGTAGCTGTCCGTCCATAGCTCCCCTCTTCCACCCCCTGGGCTGAGCCCTGCTAGGCCTGGCTGCTGCACCACATAGCGGGCTTAGTGAGAGGACAGCCCTAGGCACCTCCAGGCTCATCTGTTCCATACTGTTAATAGGCCAGAGCAGGACACTCACACTGGGGAGGGAGACACTTTGTTCCACTGGCCTGGAGGGAGGTTCAGCTTTAGGGCGCATGGTTTGCCTAATCAGATGGATAGTTGGTGGTCTGCTCTATCACAACCAATTCAGTCCTTAGAATAATAATGCATTTTATTTAGTTTTAAGCACCTTTTCAAGACACTCAAAACGCTTAGACACAATTAGGTCACCAATTAATATCATAGAATGAACAATGCACTGACAGCTATCAAACACTTCACCCAGTCTGAGTGATACCTTGGCAGCCAATTTGCTGTAGACTTGCTCACCCGGCATATATTATGTCTTTCTCACACACATAGAACACACAGACCGACTCCAGATTAACTGCCAGTGACTGGTCAGGGCACTGGCAGGAGGATGAGGCATGTTTTTTGCACTCAACCTTATGTTGGGCTTTATGCTGTTGTGAACTGTTAAGAAAATAACACGAGTCCTTTTAAGGTTTTGATGGAGGCACATTACACCACATTGCTGTACTTTGTTAGGTGGTGTCTTTTTCTGAGCAAAGGCCAGTGCCCTTAGACCTCTGTGTGTCGCTTGGTGCTGTGTGTTGGGTCAATGACTGCTGGAGTTTAAAGAGAGGTCAGCCTTTTGCCATCCAGGTATGGAGTTCCAGGGCCATTACGATTCTCGTTTTTTTAATTAATTAGCCTGCAAGGGTTTGTGTGTGTGTGTGAAGAAAGAAAGAAAGTGTGTCTTACTGCAATACATCTAAAAAGATGATTTGCTGTGCCCATTTTAATTTCCAGTCAAGATCCATAATTGGAACCAGAAAGCCAGGGGTAAAAAATAATTACCATCACACACACTTCAAGAGGCTTGACGCTAGGCGTGCCTTCGTGACGGCTGCGTTAGTGTCTTATGCATGTTCTCGTAAGTGGCTGCCGATCCTCCAGACCCAGAGTTCTGGGGGACCTGCAGCCGCGGGCGGTGTGTCAGCTCCATGGCAGGCTTGTCTCCCCCCTCCCCCTCTCTCAGCCCAGATCTCTGTTCTTATTACTGTTCCCCAGGTGCTCCTCGCCGGCCCCCAGCTGGGCAGACGAGAGCCGCCGCGGGTTGTGTGTTGGTTAACTGTATTGTTGTGGAAATAACTACTGATGAGCTGCATTGTGGAAATAACTACTGTTTATTCATAGGATTCTGTGCGTGTGTGTGTGTGCACACATGAAAAGGAGAGAAAGCGTGTTTGATCACGCTGCTGCCATTACCTTCCAGTGCTCAGTTGGAGGCCCAGTATAGCATGAACACTGCATCCCTGCACAGCAATAAACCAATGGAATGACATGCTCACTTGAAAGGAAATTAGAATAAAAATCAATGTATCTCAGTCACCGAGGAAGCTCAGATGTAACTATGTTGTGCAGTCAGTTTATCACTATTGCTATCAGCCAGTGTACCTATAGTGCTATTCGGCAGACCTGAGTGCGTCCACCACCGGTTATATATAATATGGTAATCGAATTATTTTACAAGTTAGCACCCACTTTGATGATGATGATGATGATGATGATGATGATGAAGAAGACCACCAACCCCACTGTTACTGGAAGGTAACAGTTGCAAACTCCAGCCATGTTAGTCTGGTGACAATGTTGCCACAAGCCGACCTGTGCCACTCCTTACCGTACTCCTTAGTATCTTTCTTGCTCCTCGTTGTGTATTTCTGTCCTTCCCCTTATTCCTCCTCCTTTCCTGCTCCAGGCGTGGGAGCCTGCTGTAGCTAGATTTCTCCCTGCTCCTCGTTGTCACCTGTGTGCTCCTAATGAGCCCTGACAAGCTCTGGGAGCGTGTCACTGGAACTCCTCCCGCCGCTCCCTGCCGAGGCCAGAAGCCCAGCCGAGCCCCCTGTCCGCTCTGGCCCCCAGTCACGCTGGCTGGCCCTCCTCTGGTTCCTCACCCCGCTGACCGCCCCTCGTCCAGCAGGAAACTTTCCCGTTGTTCCCCCTTCATGTATTTCCCACTGGTAGTTCACTGGTCTAATTGGGCTTTCTGGGCTTAACAAAGGTGGTGAGAGCATGTTGGCCTGTTTTTGATTCAGGGACTTTGGTCTAAGGGGGTCTAAGAGGTTTCTAGATCTGGAGCTGTGTTGAGTTGCCGCGTGCTGTTGACTCTTCTTCTAACATTTCTGGCTATGTTCAAATAGGTCAGTTTGCATAGAAAAGCCACGACACGCAAATGTTGTGGTTTTTTTCCAAACCGACCTCCGTCGCACATTCGTTCTGATGTTAAGCCGATGTCTCTTTCTCCTCTGCTCCCCGTCTCAGGCGGTGTTTGACGTGGACAAGAATGCGGGGCTCACTCTGATCGAGGTGTGGGAGGGGCTGACACCGGAGGACATCAAGGCATGCACAGGCACAGACTTTGAGGTGGGTGACTCATACACACCGGACACACTAGTGATGTATCGGTCATGAACCATTCGTTCATTTTGATCAAATCTTGAAAATGACTCGGGACTAACAAGTCAAGGTGTCTCAGAGAGTGATGCTTTCATTCTGGTCTTGCATGCGCAACAACAGTTGTGTTCAAGTCGTTCATTTATTTCTTTCAGCATAGTTAGTAGGCCATTGGAACCAGAAATTAATAGTTCACCCCTCAACTGGGTATTCGGGTCTGAGTTGTTCATTTGATTTTCAAGCGATAGCTCGGCATAGAAAAAATAAATGCTAAATCCATAGCTATGTGATGCATCCTCAGATGCAGCACATACTGTTACCGGAAAGTCTTATTATTATTATCAGTATTGTCATTAGGCCTATTTTTGGCTCTTTATCAATGCCAGTAGTTGTTATCCAATAGATTCCTTTCCAGTTCCCCCATGTCTCGGGTATTGCAGGCCGTTGCGCCTACATACAGTTAAGTTATCGGTTGATCTGTTATATAAATATATATATATATATATATATATATATATATATATATATATATATATATATATATATA
>JAVQJS010004067.1:0-10019 GCA_036024795.1 Galaxias rostratus | reverse complement strand
TTTCTGTGTGTGTGTGTGTGTGTGTGTGTGTGTGTGTGTGTGTGTGTGTGTGTGTGTGTGTGTATGTGTGTGTGAGTGTGTGTGTGTGTTCAGCCTGCAGCCTGTGGTACCCCCTGTGTAATTTCATTAACCTTTCGACAGCTAAGTGTGCATGTACAGCTCCTCCCAGCGGAGTCTAAGCAACGAGTCCTCCCACACATCTGCTGAGGGTTACACCTGACCTGTGTAAACGTTTACCTGCCGTGTGTGCGTGTGTGTCTGTGTGTGTGTGTGGGGGGGTGGGGGTGGGGGTAACTGGAGTGCGTGAGAAGGCGGGGCGGTGTGCAATCATGCGTGATTGTGTGTGCGTCGGTCAAAGAGCAGGAGTGAGACTAGAAGGAGTTTGCCCGGTGGGATAGTGCTTTCCTGGTTTGTGCAGCGACCGGCCGTGAAATACATCCGATCTGCACAAGAGGCAATTGGGCCTGGGCCACAGGAACGATATGCCATAGAAAAACAAAGCACAATCCACTTAAAACCTAGTGGACGGTATCCCTGAGTTGTGCTACAGCTCTGATCATATCCGTCATGTATTTACGCCTGGGAACAAACCCTCTGTCTCCGCTAGTCTCACTGAGAGGTGTGATCCCATGTGTGTGGGTGGGTAGGCATGTCTGCGTGTCTACTTCTTTGTGTCGGTGTTTTCATCACAGTGTTTGGAGGAAGTCACCTGGGAGCACAGTGAAACGCCACACACTGCGCCTCGACCAACTGATCCTGGTTCCGTCGTGTGACGCTGAGGTCAGGGATGGAGACGGGAGAATCTGACCCCACAGCAGTGCACAACGAGGGTCTCCATCAAGGGAGGTGGGGCCCAGCTCTACGTGCCGAGAAACGGGCATCTCTGACCGAACAGAGCAATGGAATGGATAAAAGGGAAACTTACTCCTAAGATCTCCACCTCCTCCTCAGATCTTCCAGCACATAACGCAGTTGAACACCGACACCCTTTGTTCTGTTGAACGTGTGAAGAACGGAGACCACCTCTCTGCAAAGGTGTTTGTGTCTGATTTCCAATGACACAGAAACCAAGAAAACCCTCCGTTGTTGCTTGTCCTGGGGCATACGCAAAAGCTGTGCTAATTTGAAAAAAGAGGTCAGTGGGTCTGTGCGGTGTTCGTGTGCCTGCTCAGCTTTCTCTTTGGGTGGGTGTATAGGCACAATTTGCGATGGCGTGTGGAAACTGAGAGAACTTTCCCACACAGTGTGAACGACTGGTTTCATGAAAGTAAAAAAAAAAGCAGAGCTGATGCAAGTCACCTGGGTGTGAGCCTTCAGCGTCACACACACACACATTCACACACACACACCCTGAGCAGCAGCGAGCGTGACACATGCTTCTGACACCTCACCAGGCCACTGGGAGGATTCCGGTAAGGCAGAGCAGGGTGAGGTTATTTTGGGTGTTTCGGCTGCGTTTGACTTCCGCTGATCCCTCCATCTAGATGTCTCTGCTATAACCCCCCCCCCCCCCCTTCATCCACCGTGGGAGGTGCTCCGGCTCCCCCTCGCCCCACCCGCACGCCAGGCGCTTGCTTATCTGCGAGGGAAGAGACAGTCAAATCAACCTTTTCTTAACGCTAAATGGATGCACTTTCGTTTTTGTTACCGGGCTGTCGTCGGGCGGGGAATTAAAAAACCAAATGTAGTCCCCGGTAACGCCTCCATCTCTGCCGGGAGATCACCGGGGCCAGAGCGTCTGCTCAACCTTCCTTCGGGGGCTCAGTGATTATATCGGGCCACAGTTCTTTTTTAAGCCCCACAGCTGGAGTATTCCCGTGTGCCTGTCGGATAGGGGTGCATTTCTGTCCCACAAAATATTCCCCGGCATAAGCAAAAACAATGCCTCACCAAGGTAAACCATTTAAATTCCCACCTCGGTGCTCAGGGTAGGACAGGAGACTTGAAACCTCTCTTGCGGGGCCGTGCACGCTATGCTCTGGCCTCTAACCGCCTCCGAGGCTTGGCTTAGTGTGAGAAACCGAACTCAGCTCATGGTTGAGTCAGTGGAGTGGCTTTGTAAACAATGGTTTCCACTGATTAGCCAGCTCATCCTGACTAGGTTTTCCCCTGAAACGACAGGGTCGTTTGAGTCAGGCTAGTTTGCAATATCAACTCTGGCTATAAGCTGGAGGGGACGTTATGGGAGGAACATCTGTCCCATCTCTGCTGGCCACAATCCTGCTAAGACCGTGACAGAACCCTTGACGGTGGTTCCCTCATAGTTAGCCTCCGCCTCCGTTTACGCATGTCAAGACGGTGCCAACACAACCACGCCCCAAATACAACTGAGACAACACCATTCACCACTCCAGTTTGATGAGTAGCTTTGTTATGGTTGAGTTAATGCCATCCAGTCGTGTTTCAGCTGTCTGGAAGCGTGTAAGGGAGGGGGGGGGGCTATTGGAGTGGCTCTTTCCGGTCCATGGCTCCTCCCCGGGCATCTCACTGGGGTCCACGGTACACGGAGGAGAGCTTTCATCCCGGGGCCCCGCGCCGGAGTGATCCACCCCTAATTAGATCAATACCCGCATTTGACTATTTAGCTTTTAATAAGAGAAGATTAGAGGTGCCCCCGAAGGATTAGCCGGTGATTTGAGGACGGCCGGCGTGCGGCCACTACCCCTAAAAGGATTAGAAGAACTAATTAAGCAGCATTTGCATTCAAAGCTAATTGGGTGTACCCATTCAGAGGGAGAGGAGGGATCCCGCGGTTCAAGGGCTCTTCCTCCCAATCAGATTTATCCCTCTCCTCCCCATCACGCTGATGGATTCATTTGCATATCGGGGGTCCTGAAGCGCCGAAAGGGATGCTTTCTATTGGAACGACAAATAGCATCAATTAAAGAAAAGAAAAGGAAAGAAACAAAGGGAAGGTGACGCAGAGGGTGGAGGAGGGGAGCGGGAGAGACGGAGGAGGGCAGGTGAGGAACGACGCTGGAGAGATGACATTGGAAGAGCACAGGGAGGTGATTTGTGGTGCGGGGGAGGGGGGCTGTTACGTGTGGTGTCACATGTGTAGGAGAAAGGAAGAGAAAGTCGGGGCGTCTCGGGCCAGTAGCCAGCCCCGTTTGGAAGCGACGTCTCCTCTGCTGGCCCTATGCACGCGGAAGCAGCAGCGCAACCTGGGCAGGAGGACAAAGGTGAAGCCGGGGGTGGATGGGGGATGTAGTTCGAGCCGTGCCAGCCCACATGAGCGGCCGCGTTCAATAGCCTCAGTGGACTAGGTTAGCAAGCAGGGTGTGATTGCTCCATCAACCAGCTAGTGGAAAGAGAATAATAAACACCAAGACGGCATATCCCTTTCTACACACCTAGGAGCACATTCAGACACACACACACACACACACACACACACACACACACACACACACACACACACACACACACACACACACACACACACACACACACAGGCACACACACAACCGATCTCTCCTCTCTCTCTTTACTCCCTCCTTATGTTCTGGCGGTCCCATCGCGTGGCGGACCGCCGTGAATAGTGGATGGGCCACTCTAGCTGTGCCATTAGACCAATGGCCCCTCATTCTGCTCCATGTCGCAGGAAGACGCTCACGGTCATAACGGGCCCAGGGAAAGGCAGCGGGGCCGGCAGCCCATATGTCAGGGGGACACAGCCGAGGGGTCAATCTCTCAGCCCCTAATGGCCCCCGCCGGGTCATGTGACTCCCGAAGTGCTCGGGAAACACACTCGTTACGGGCGGCGGGCGGCAGGAAATGATTATCAGGAGGTCAATTTATGGGCCAGCGAAGCAGGATGACAGAGAGAGGGGTCACCGCCCGTCCATATCTCTGGGCATTAAAGATTGACATGCCAGGATCTGAGGGGGGAGCACAGCCACGCTGCCACAGTCCCCAGAACCCCCCCCTCTCAAGCCGCACACACACACACGTACACACAGACATGCACGAACACACTCACTCCCACATTTAAATATCTGACAGACGATGAAAGTGCAGCCATTAAAATGTCCACTGAGCGTTTCTGGAATGGAATGGGGGAGATAAAAGAATCCCCCTGGGTAATCAACGGAGCTATGAATTAGCCGGGGTTTGAGACGGTGTGTGTGGGGGGGGGGGGCAGTAGAGGCAGGCTCCACCTTCTTCTGCGTGTGCCGTGGGGGTTTTTGCTCAGACAAGATCAGACCGGGGGAGGGAGGTGTGAGACGTGAAATGTCCTCCGTCTCATTAACGGGCGAGGCCGAGAGGTGAGCTCAGGCTCTGCTCCCCTCTGACGCAGCCCAACGAAGTTTCTGTTTTGTCTGTCGCACCGTGCGCCTGCCTAAAAACACACACTCCTAAACACACACACACACACACATGCTCACACACACATGCTCACTCACACACACACAAATACACAAAGACACACTGGGAGCCAGACACACTGCCCACGCAGCTCCTAAAGCTAAGTGAGTAAATAAAGATATGATCTGATAGACACACACACAAACACACACACACACTTGCACACTCGCACAATCACACAGACACACAGACACACACATACACACACACGCACGCACGCACGCACGCACACACACACACACACACACACACACACACACACCACACACACACACACACACACACACACACCATCTACTCGGTGTGTTCCAGCTCAGAGGTTAAACTGTCACTCATTTGTCGGCAGACTGAGAAGGAGCCTGTCACAGAAACAAGGCCAATGCACTCAGGCAGAGGATGTCAGCCCAAGGGGGCTATGAAGTCACTCAGGGAGAAAAACAGCACACTGAGTACACACACAGGGAGAGAGACGCAGAGCAAGAGAGATTGAGAGCCGCGCTCAGGTTTTACCCATTTGTTGATGCTCTGTGTCCACCGTCCAATAAATAACAGGGAGGCACCAGGCCGGAGGGTGGGGGTGGGGGGGGGGGGGGGTTAACGTGTCTGTTGACAATGCAGTGGAATGTGTCTCTATGGTGGGGGACTGGGCCTCCATCAGCACAGGCCGTCACGCTGCAGGGCCCGTGGAGGCTGTGTGTTTCTTCAGCCACGACTCGCCGGGGCTTCCCCTGAACCACCACCATGGCCGGAGGAATCCTCCCACCCTTTCCCAGAAAAGACTCAGACTCCTGTTCCAGCTGGTGTGGTTTTGGAGCGAGCGGACAGACTGAAACAGAGTCGGAGGGCTGTTGGTAGGCATGGAGAAAGATCCACACGGTGGATCCGTTGGGAATATGGGGGGAAGGGGAACAGGACGAGGGATTTCGGCAGGCCGTGTTTGGAGACAAACTGTGATTCCGACAGCTGTGGAAGCACGGCGCTCCCTTCCTGGATTCCAGGCCTAATGACTGATGACAGATCCATTGCGGAGCCAGAGATGTCCATCCAGACCCGCACTTCGTCGGCGGGCTCTCCGGCCATCCTGGAAGGAGGATGAGACACGACCGTGCGTGACAGAGGGCCACAGTTCGGTAATGGAGGGAACGCGGGACACGGCGCTTGGGAAGAATAGCTCCACTGTTTGGACAGCAATAGAGAATACACTTGTTTGGATATGAATTTCCCCACTGTGTTGCGCTGGACACAGAGGGGCCCACAGGATCAGTCTGCCATGCGTCATATTCAGGGTATTTACACCACAATGTGGAAAAGGCCTTATCATCTATGAACACCATCTGGGTTGAAGCGCTTCGACAGAGGCACGCCTCCATCAGATAAGAGTTGCTGCAAGTCCCCATTTAAACTGGACACGATATCATACAGCAGCCGCATGAATATACACATTGTGCCCGGAGAGTAATAATCACTCTTTGAATGTTTGGCATTGACACATTTGCGTAAATGGACTCCACATCTGAAATGCCTCTGTTGGCCGCGCCCGTAGACCGTGAACGTAAACGATGATTTGCTATTCCATGAGAGATGATGGAACTGTCAATGGGACTGATATGGGTTTATGGGTGGAAGGTTCAGAAACTGACTCTGGAGAAAAAAAACTGTAATTTAAAATAAGGATTTTTTTCCAAGACGTGGTTTAGCTACTGTTGATAATGCATGTTATAATTCTACCCCCCCCCCCCCTTTCCTATCGTAACCAGGTTGGTATAGAAGAGGTCAAGGCAGAGAGTTATTCTTCCAGGGGCATCTCCGCCTCTCAACGGCTCCTGGTGGCCCGCCACAGCACCATAAATCTCCTTTAAGGGGCCACAGGACAAAACCCTCCCAACTGTTATAAATAGAGATCTAATTTCATTTACCAAAGGGAGGGGAAACGAATGCTATTCCACGCGGTAATTGCCAGAGATGCATGATAACCATACTGTGAAGAATATAGGTCGCTAAGAAGCAACAGCCTCATGCTCCATAGATTACTCTTTAGGTATTTGCCGGGGAAAATAAGCCTTTAAAAGGCCAATAAACACGTTAGTGATGCTTCGTTGAAGGCACTTATGCCACAGAGGGAGGTCTCTCTATCTATCCCTGTTAAAGCCGGCAGAGTGGAGGAGACTGTGACTAGTCTTTGCTCCCCTGGGAACATTCAACCCACACACACACACACACACACACACACACACACACACACACACACACACACACACACACACACACGTCTATACAAACACACGTATAAACAAGCACAAAAATAAACAAATGCATTTAGCATTACACAGGGACTGGGACACAGTCGCAGTTAGACTGAGAGACGTGTAGTGTATGTAAACATACAAACACACACGTACACAAACACACAAACAGAGACACACACATACTTATTATGTGTACGCACAGCAGGTTGAACTGGAACTATTACAACACATGGATTGTCCAGCACCTTTAGGGGATTACTTGGTATCTGGGATTGGTTTTGTCAATAGCCATCTCGATATCCCAGTAAGAACACTCGTGAGGTCCTGAGCCCAGATATACCCTTGTAGACCGCAATCATGGCTGGCGTCAGTATTCCCCCTCCAGCACAGGCACATTGTAGAGCCTCTCCTCTGAAGTGACGTTCAAATGGGAGCTTGTCTCCAGGGTGGATTGGACTGAGGCTGGGTGGGCAGGAGTAAGGAGCAGGGGGAGGAGGAAGGAGGATGGAGGCGGGCGATCGCAAGGGGGCTAGGTCGAGTGCTACTACAAGGGCCTGTCTCCCGGGCAGCCCAAACCAAGCCGAGCTAGGCCAAGCCGGGGGCCGGGAGCTGGGAGCTGGGAGCCTGGAGCTGCAGCCCTCTGGCTGCTGATAAGACTGTAATAGTCCTCCTTAGAGGACCCAGGGCTCCGCTCCCCTTATTAGTCATTTATCACACCTGGCAGCCTCGCTGAACCATAATTACTCTTCCCTTATCCCCCCGCGCTGTCATGTCCGCCGGAGGGAGGAGTGGGGGAGCGCCGCGGTGGGGGAGGGGCGGGGAGCCTCGGCGGGGAGAAACAGTGTTCGGCCAGAGAGGATGGGAAGAGTGGAGGCGGCGGGGAGGAAGGAGGACAGACGCAGATATTGTGGGAGAAACGAGGGATGACGAGTAAAAGACAACATTCGAAACGTGTTAAAGGGTACAGAATGCCAGACCAGAGATGTCCCTTTCTATCTAGTTGGACAGGCTGGAGAGGAAACTTCTGTTTTCTTATTTCAGCTTACAAAGGGGAATTGGTGCAGCTGAGGTTTGAGATGGTAACAAAACCCAAGCACTGGTACAAGAGCCTCCACAGTAAGGATTGTAAGAAATGTCCCACAATGCAATGTGATCAACCCTCTCCCAGCCAAAGCAGTGGTGGTTCTCCCAATGACCTAAAGACTGAATAACATGACTTACCTCCACATCTCCAGACCTTTAAGCACTAGTATTGCAGTCTCACTCCATGAGTTTTTTTAGACCAGGTTGAAATTAAAATGGCTGTCTTTTCTACAGCATTACCTGCACACTCTCCTGCCTTCTTCCCCGGATAGATCTTTGCTAATCTGCCACATTACCCACTCTCCGCAGTGCTGGTGTCTGAGACACCACGCCTGCCTGCCGTTCTGTCACACACCGCTCTGATTGTATGTTTGGCTTGAGGAACCGTCAGCTTGGGTCCACGTTATTTTCTCTGTGGGGACATTGTTCCTGCACCACGTGCTCGGCGGTCGACCTCTCTGACCCCCCTAAGCCGAGCCAGATGTCATCTAATCTTGGACCGAGGTGATGTCTGCTTCAACCCAAAACATCAGCTACAACCTGGGTTAACAGGCAGAGCTATGGGTCTCACCCGGTGTTAATAGGTGCAGTGGACTTGCCTTCCACCCATCTACACACACACACACACACACACACACACACACACACACACACACACACACACACGTGTCAGCGGATACATAACTATCTAATTAGATCATGATCACCAGTCCATTAGCGGTGCTTAAAGAGTATACAAAGCACCGATAAGATGACCCGGACCCTAACCAGAGAACTAGAGGAGAGAGAGATACCTACCCACCAATCAGCATCCTCCTCCCCCAGCACCACCAGCAGCTGTCCCTCAGTGAAGCTGAGCTCGTCGTGGTGGTCTGCTACACAGTCATACAGGGCCTGGGCTCGCCGCACCCTGGGTCTGGGCTTCATGGGGAGAGACGGGAGGGCCAGCATAATATTGGGTTATTGGGTGAATTGGGGTTTAGAGACTTGGTATACAACAGTGACTACATAGATCCTCTAAAATGTTTATACAGGAGCTGAGTCTGACAGCTAAACATAGCCTGGTTGGAGGAGCTCTGAGAGTGGCCCTGGTAAACACAGGGCTTAATGGCAGCCATCACACCATGGCCACACACTGTAGACGGGTAGTTTGGGCTGAGGTAAGGATGGGAAAGTGCAAATCCTCCTGGTCCACGTTGCCCCAGCTTCTCTATTAAGGTCAGGGAGACTGAAGCTTCTCCACACAAAAATATACTAACCACGGACCTCGCTTTGTGCACAGGGGCACAGTCATGCTGGAACCGTTGGAAACACCCAACTGTCTAATGTGTCTTAGTATCCTGGAACGTTAAGATCCCCCTTCATTGGACCTAAGGGGCCAAACTTTGAGGGGAAAAACAGCCTCAAATCATTCTCACTCCTCTAGTAAAATTAACAACAGGCACTATATATTTCGTTAAGTATAACGTTCACTCTGCATTCAGAATGCCAAAGTGAAGCGTGATTCATCACTCCAAAGAACACATATTTCTCTGCTTCATAATCCAGTTGCCCCTACTTTCCAACACTGTAGCCTGGCACATGGTTATGTAAGGCTTGTGAGAAGCTGCTCGGCCATGGACACCCATTTCATCAAGCTTCCTATGCAGAGCTCTTCAGTTTGGCACAAAGTAGTAAGAGATGCAACCAATGATGGAGTTTAAAGTGCTATGCGCTTCAGCACCCACTCTGAGTCTGCGTTGTGTACCGCTGAGTGGCTGGCTACTGTTGGTCCTCGTTGCATTTTATACAAGTCTTATCAATGGGTTTGGATGAAACAACCTCACATACTATTTAGAAGAGGATATTTGGTCACAGTGTCTTATTCCCAGACAAAAACATGTTGCATGGGGTTTGAAGTACGTATGGAAGAGGAGGGAGGACATAGGCGGAGCTTGAACTAACAGTACGTTGGCTCAAACACTAACTACATGTATTCTATCATCCACATTCTCACCAGAGATCTGCGGGGTAAAGGATGTGGGATGTGGCCTCCGCCGTTGGTATCCAGACTCAGAGAACGGTGACTGGTCGGAGAGCTGAGGAGAGGGGCTCGGCTGTTGGGAGGCGTCATTGGATAGAGGAAGTGGGAAGAGCTACTGTCTTCATCTATCCGAAACCCTGAAAATACAGGCACGGATCACTGATTTGGAATCTATACTGTATCCACATAAACTTACACACACATACACACACACACACAAACACACACACACACACACACACACACACACACACACACACACACACACACACACACACAGACACAAAGATTAGTAAAGA
>JAVQJS010004041.1:0-11594 GCA_036024795.1 Galaxias rostratus | reverse complement strand
TGTCTTGGGAGATGTAGAACACTAGTGCAGAGCGAGAGAGAGAGAGAGAGAGAGAGAGAGAGAGAGAGAGAGAGAGAGAGAGAGAGAGAGAGAGAGAGATAACCCCTCAATGACTTCTTTTCACTTGACAGATATCCCTTAGGCAAGGGGAGAAAGAAAAGGAGAGAGAGATAGAGACAAGAAGACGGAGACAGAAAGAGCTCAATAAAGTAAGTGCAATATAGAAGGAGAAATTGATAAATAGATTACCCTTCCTTTAGCTCAGACTACGCAGAGACAGAAAGCAAGATAGAAAGAGTGGGAGAGGAAAAAGAGATACCACCAGCAACCATTGGTTGCTGTGCACTGGTCGGTTGGCTCGTGGTCAGGTGCACCAGACTGGCTTCTCCCTTTTCATATCCCCATCCTCCAACACTCCCCCCCCCCACCCCCCTTTCTCTGCATTTGTGATAGGGGTATCCCAGCCCAGGCATCATGTCATCTTCTGCAGTCCCCTTCAGGACGCCATGCTCCTGACATTTGACACCTGCTCTGGCCTTTTCCATGAACGTAGAACTATCGGATCTAGTCCTGAAGTACTAAAGCATAATTTGTTTGTTTGAGATATTCTGTTCATAAATCAATATGCAAGCAGTCTGTTTTTATTTTTGAAATGTGTATTTTGTTGTGAGTTCTCTGTAAGATATGTGCAGCATATGATAAACCAATTAATCTGGGGGAAGTCACGGGGATTTTTATTAAAGATGCCTTATACAGACAACAATTTCTAACGTATATCTTCCAAGAAAAACAGCAAGGCATTCTTCTGAAATAACTCAATTAAACACTTTACCGCAAGCTTCTAGTTGTAAATAAAACAAATGCCTCCATTTGGTCACGAATGGGGCCGTCAAATGTTATTTTGATTAAACCAATTCTGACGGTTAAACAATGTTATCATGTTTCCTTTTATCCGCATAATAAATCCGTTCCACACAATTCAGAGCTACAGCACGCGACCGGTCAAATAAGCGTGGCCCCTCGAGCGAAACTGTTCGTGCACATAATGCAGGACAGCGAGGCATAAATCAGGTGATATGAGCATCTCTTGCATCCCTTGGACAAAAAAAGGTTCTTATGGCTTGCAGAAATACGACTATCCAACCACCGCCTCCTCCTCCTCCCCATCACCGCACAACCATCAGAGCATATTGTGCGGATTACAAACAGTAGCACCTGCAGCGGAAGTTCAGTCCCCTAATACCGCGTTAGTCTTCTGCTTTACCTGTACAGAGCCCCTCTCCCGTGGCAACGTCTTCTCTCCAGTCCTCCGGGGATCCTGCGATCGGGTGTAGAGGTCCCGGGGCTGCTGTGATTCCTTGTTACAAGCAAAGCACACCCCCCCGATCCGCTTGCGGATCTCTTCTCTCCCCTCCTCACGCGCACGCCTGGGAGGAGCTTACGAACCGAGGAGTGAGCATCTACGGACTGAGCATGTGCAGTCGGTGTTGTTTCTTCTACATGCACTAACGCGCGTGCGTAAATTCACATACAAATATACACACATAAGCACTAGGCAGAGCTGTAAGCCGGTGCTATAAGCTACAAATCTGAGTCATTAAGTGTGGCGCCTGCTCTTTCTAATTTCAAGTCCATAATTGATCAGACCAACAATGATCCGTTGAATGTGTTAATATGGGCAGGGGCAGATTGGGTCCTGGAGACCCATTGCTTGCCATAAAATTACTTTGATTTGCACGTTGTCCCCCTCTTGTGGCCAAGATGTGAAATAATTACCAGTAACCGTAGCAGTAAACGGTCAAGAATCAGGGCACAACCAACCATCCAAAACAAAATAACGAGAAGACCTGAACAGCATACCTTCACTGCAATCACAGTACAAAACAAAAACATTTTCAGAAGCGTCTAAAAGCTGTCTATAACATGAATGACAAAATAGTGTCGTTTTGTAATAAGGTGCTGTTTATTTTATCATCTCTTTATTTACATATTTTGTACACTTTCTCCTTCAGTTCATGAGTTAACGTAGATACAATGTGTAATAACATCATCTTCCTCCTTTTCTCTCAATCTGGAAAATGAGGGGTGGTCCCCAAAAAAGACCTGCAGATCTTGAACATCAGGCTAAATTTCCAGGCTGACTATAGACACTTTACTACAGGCACTACTTGTAGATTCCAAATGGCTCACACACATACACTGCATGTGTTAGCAATATGAAACTGTCTCCACATTCTATGTGGTATCTTGGGGATGAGGGATTGCCCCAACCCACTGGCCCATTGCTGAATGTGAGGCAGTGCGTTTCTGGACATCACATACTGCACGTCAGATGAAGTGCACTCACACCACCTCCAACGATGGCTAGTCATTGTCCTTGGTGCCTTTATCTCACACCAACCCCACAGCCACAACAAACAGGACTGGCATCTTGAATGACAACAAAGCTTGATCCGTATTTTAGGGTTCATAAATCCACTGGCTTGAAAACTGAACTGCAGTTGCCATAAGTGAAAGACAATAGTTTGGACCAATATTGTGTCAAAGCGGGGAACGAGTTCATGGACGGTGGGGGTGGGGCTTGCATGGCGATTGGCCAAAGTGGTGGTGTAGGACACCATGGCAACAGATAAAAACCCTTCACAATCACCATAGCTTTTCATTAAAGAAAATAAACATTTCAGAGTCAAGAAAAGCGGCATAAACCCTTGCCACGAGCTCCTGTTTCAATATGATTGTTTTTCATATGGTTTTGAAGCAGGAATCTCCCCAGTCTCGCTACATATACATACATATATACTGTATACATACATACACATATATATTTATATGTTTCAGTCATGACTTCATGTCTCTGCACACAAGACCGTTTTTCAAACCGAAGGGCACCTGGATTTCTTCTATTGTCCATCAGGCCAGACCCATATAAAAGAGGTCAACATTTCGACCCTGTGCTATGCTATGTAGATGAAAGTGTTCAGGTCCGTCTCGTCCCGTTTAATGTATTTGTGTTCGATCAGCCACTCCATCTGCTCCTTGATCATCTTCTTCTGGGGCAGAAACATGTTCTTGAGGATCTCCACCAGCTCCGTCTGCAGCTGGGCATTGGTGATGCGCTTCCTCATCTTCATGATTTGGATGATGGCCTCCTGGAGAGGGGGAGTTGAGAGGCAGAAGAAGGACAAATAAAGGTTTAGGTAAACAGGTTCACACAGACAATCACATTGGAATCGAACGATTGAACATCAAAACTTAAACTTTTACTTCAAAGGCGGTCAGAGTTATTGACTAGACGTGACCCTCTCGTATGTCCACTGCTTAAGGAAATAATAATAAAATAAATAAAAACTTTGGCCAATCACCAAGCACTAATCCCTGGGCAAACATGTTCACGTTTTGTTTCCTTCCTAGATGCAGTAAACAGATCAATACCTGTGTTCTTAGTATTCTAAGCTGGACAATTCCCTCGTTCTCTTCCTCCCTCATTCGCTCCGTGGTGAGCTGAAGACGTCCGATTAGGTTGATCTTCCCCCTCTTTTGGACCTTAGAGTTCTTTCTGTAAAAACGAATGCATAAATTTGACAGAAAATGGATGAGACACTAAGCACAACCTATAGGCAGGGTTCGTACCACACATATATAGCATGCCACTTATATGTAACACACAATAAAAATGCCTAAAATAACATTCTGACAGTTCAATTTTGAAACAGGAGTTATTCCTAGATGCGAGAAGTGTCACCATAGTTTATTGCTAGGTTTGTGTGGGAGCTAAGGGATACGAGCATTGGTTGGATGTCCAGCCGTTGTCTGCACACCCTTCTCTCTTCACGTCAATCTCCTCCTCTATATCAGCAGCACCAGTTGTAGCCCCACCGTGTTGGACCGAGCCGACCGGAGAGACGATCACTTCCGTTAGGTGTTTGTTTTTAACTTTCACACGTCATGGGACCGGTGCTGCGAAGCTAAACTAAATTTAGTACCAAGACAAAGGCAGGTGGCGTATACGCAAATCAACGCCGGCTAAAATTACAGGCGTTAAATAAACGTGAGCCATTACCCCATAGCCGTTTATGTTTTGCGCCAGGCCACATTGTTATGCAGTAAGTTAGCCTTCCCTTCACAGCCTTGAGTCCTCTATGTGTGCTATGAGGCACGGGACATTTCTACTGAATTAAAAGGGTGTGCACAGGAACACATCCTCTGTGGTATCACACCTGGGTGTAACTTTCCTTGTCACTCTAAAACGTGATAAGAGTGAACACAGCTTTAGAAAGGCATCGTCAAAAAAAAAGGCCTTACATTAGCGAGAACTCCTGGTTGATGTAGAACAGTGTTCCCTCCGCAAAATCTTTAGGCGACCCCACAACAGGATCATAGGCGAGCACTTGTCGCTTGAGCTTTTGGAACGCCACCAAAGACTGCATGGGGTGACAGCAAAAAAAAAGTAAAGGGACTAGAGCGAGAGAAAGGAAAACACATTGTTTGAGAGTAGGGCGTTGAAAAGTAAAGTAACACCCCTCGGGTGAGTCCTGACCCAGAGTGTGCGTCGTAGCTCAGCGTCAGGCAGCTCCGTGGCCAGCTTCAGGTTCTCAAAGCTGATCTTCTCCTTGGGCCTCTGGTTCCACGCATACAGGACGGCCAGCTGGAAGGTTGTGACTTCCAGGTCATACTGACCGACCTCATTCTTGAAGGTAATCTGCTCAAACGGGAACGGATATGTTTACCTTACAAAGCATCTCCATGGCAACCTATTACATGATTCAATTTAAAATCCTGGTCCCTGGCTGAGCTTCAACCTAACGTGCATATTCTAATCAAACTTTCTATCTGGCTTTTCAAAAGGTGCTTTATGGTTCCTTGAATACAGTGTTAGTAATTCCCACTCATTACAATTTCCATTGTTATTAGTAAAGTTCAATCAAAGCCACATTGGTATCAAAGCCACAGTAGTACCAGTAAAATCAGTAGTATTAGAAAAACTTGGATTAAATATGCAGCAATTTGGTGCATTAGTTTCAAAAGGTGAACTACCCTTTACATTAAGATGACTTGCTGTTAGGCAACACATTTTTCAGAAAATGGCAGTGGAACTTTCCTTTAAAAAAGCATTACGTTCAGGACTTTCCAAAGCAAGACTTTCATCCCATTGAAATACATTTACAATCATGATCAGCTGGCACTAAACATTACAATTTATCCAAATAATAGACTTCAGAATGCTTTTCTAAGAACCCCCACCATTTCGCTTTTATAACTGCCATAAAAAAATGAATTGTTTTCTTAACTACCATGTGTGAACACTGAATCACCCAAATGATTGAGCCCTAGTCGTGGTCTATTCTGAAGTGTTGCTGATGACCAGGGCGGGTGACAAAGCTATCAGTGGTCAACGCCACAACCTGGACATGGATGTGTGCATATGCCAAATGTATCCCTGTCCGAACCGTTTCCCTGGCGACTCACAATGCCGTTGGACATGAGGTGGTGCCAGTGAAGCTTCCTTCCACTGTGGTTCTTCTTGTAGAAGTCCTCCACCTCTGGGATCAGGTCCTCCAGCTCCGTGGGCAGAGACACAAACACCTTCTCGCTACTCCGCGACCACGCCCCTGCGTTCAGGATCTTGATGTTGACCGAGTCAGCTGGGGGGAGGAACACGCAAGCCTGGGTCAAACTTCAACGCTGTACACTGGTTAGTCGCATGCACTAACATCTCGGGGACGGGCAGCGTGTGCCTGCTTGTACCTGGTAAAGCCAGCTTGTTGTGTTTGTGCATCTCTTTGAAGGACTGATTGAGATCCTCTGATACCTTGATGTCCTGAAACATCCTTGCAAGCTTGTTCACATAGTCTGCTGGCATGCCTACTTCCTAGAAAGTACATATGACAACGCAACACACAGAGAGACTTAACAGGGCAGGCCAACGCGAATACCGGGGCGACTAAATACGTATTTTTTTTTCTCTCCAGAAAACGTCACCCTAAATGGCCCAATCATGCCCCAAAACACACCCTCAGCCACTCCACCATGTTCTCCTCCGTTTCACTGTCTGCGGAAATGTCCAGGATGAGGCGCCGTGTCAGGTGGGCTTTGTGGTATCTCATGAAGACATCTTTGTTCTGGACGTACTTCAGGACCAGCAACTGGACGGTAAAATCAAAACGTCACCGTTGCATGTCGTCTTTAAAAGATCTCTCAAGGGAAGCACTCTGCTCACACACACACACACACTTACCACTTCTTTGAGCTTGGCCTCGATCTCCTCAGAGGTCAGCTTCTTGCTGAGCGGGGTCTTCCGTAGGAGCATGTCGCAGTAGTTGGCCAGCAGCTCTGGACACTTGGACTCCGGTTGGATTTTCAGACCCACCCTGCCAACCCAGGCGGTAGCATGAGCGCTCATATCCATGGTCGTCGATGGGGAATTCAGAACAGAGCAGACATTTTCGAAGCAATTCTTACCCTTTTTGCTTCAACGGAAGTTCTAATTTGAATATGGTGGCATCGTTCACGACTGCTTTGTAAGCCTGAAAATTATGCAACAAATGAATAAGAAACGTTTTAGCAATACCATTTGAGTAACGTTACGTTAATTATAATAAGCATGCATGCATGTATGTGTGTAAATATATATATATATATGCACATACACACATAATTATTCGAAGTTGTAGGTGTAACAGAAGTAGAAAGATGCCAACCTTGTCCCTAGCAGTGAGGAAGCGGGGATCGTCCTGGAAGGCCTCCTTCACCAGTCTACTGAAGCGGTTGAACAGTGTAAGGAGCTGTTCCACATACTTCTCAGAGTCCTGTTATCAGACACAACGGTGTGTATTATTCGCATAATATTCGTGTCGGCGAAAAACATTGACATTCTCAGATCACGACCGTGGCGGCAAATTTGGTCTAAGCTGTTCCAATGAGGGGGAAAGGGTCAGAGTGAAGGCCAGGTCACTCAAATAAATGCATGTGCCTTTCTGAGACACTGAAGGCCAGTGTAACATAACACGGAGATGCAATCGTGCTCCTACATGCATACGTGTTTTTTCAGGGCCGGTAGAGAGCATGTTTGTTTCTATTTCTTTCTTAGTCTTTTACTCCTTCCTTGTCTGTTCCTGTTTGCCTTATGTAGAGCACATTGAATTGCATATGTTTGTGCTATGTGTATTTGCAATACAAATAGATTTGATTTGATCTGGCAGGTGGCATCTTTTTCTTTGCAATTGTGCCAACACAAACTGTACTAAAATCAAGACATTTGTGAACACATGAAAGTACAGTTGTGGGCCAATTTATTGCCACCCCATTGTCCTTCAGGTTTTAATTGTTTAATAAAATCATCCCCAAAAGATTTCCCCTGGCAGATTTTCACTGTAAACAATAGTGAACATATGTCTACATGCTTGCTCAGGCTATATGTACATACGTTCCTGGCTTGTGTCTGTAGGTGTAAGAACACGGGAAGAATCCTCACCGAGGTGATTGTCTCAGCAGAAGCCACCATGTCTGCCAAGCCTGCGTTCATGATGTGGTCCTCGAGGTCTTTCAGCATGGGCTCTATCCCACTGGGCACCTTGTCCATTAGCGAAAACATCAGGTGTAGCTCTGTGATGAGGTGGGCGGGTCAAATTAGCAGTGGGACAAGGACATGTGACCGATATAGAATAGGGCGTCCGGAAAGTGGTGCGCTGGGATCTACGTTACTACGTTAAGTCCACTGAAAGACTTCGAAAACACTACAGACGACAACAGCTGCCCACACCACTGTTTGCATCACAAACACTACACCGCACTGCATTAGTTCCTACTTCCATGGTTACCACGACCAAGACAAACGATGAGTGAGTGTTTTAGTCTGGACACCGGGCAGGACAAACACAGTTGGATCATGATCGGATGCTGACACCGGGGAGATGTTGACAAACACGGGTGGATGGGCACGTCACGGCTTTAGCCAACGAAGGGGGGGACATTGACGGGCGTTTCCTGGTGCAAACCTGAGCTGGCAGAGCCTTTGGCGGGAGCACTCCTGCCGTACTCACTCTCTGTCTCGTTTCGTTTGATCATGCCTGGGCACTCGGCCAAGATGGTCTCCTTAAATGATGTCACCAGGGCGTTCACACAACACTCCATTAGCTGAGAAAGGAAATATTCAAAATATCACATCGCTGATACTCATCAACATTAACTGAGTCAGCAAGGTAAAATATCTGTATTGTTTTCATTCATGTTCACGCCTATGTCTGTACTGTTTCCTGCATTTTAATTTGTGTTGTATGAACTGTATATTCTATTACATGTACGGTGACTTTGGGTGTCTAGAAATGTTCCTTTAAATTAAATGTATTATTACATTAAATTATGCGACCGATTCTTGGGTACATACTGCTTGTACTGAGTTGCATTCCCGTCTCGTCTCCAGGTATCGCAGGGCACGTTTCTCTTCCTCCCTCAACTTAGCATCAGCCTACCAAATCCAAACGATAAGCATTAGTCACTGATTACTGCAGATTACATCCAATCTTTGACCCAATATGATCCACAACACAAGGCAAGTCACTCTTAATTCTAGATCAAATCAATGTCAAAGGTTCAAAACAATGTAAAGGATAAACACACATATTTCATGTAGTTCTGAACTCCATTCTGTTGCAGGTATGCGGGGGCCTGTGTTCTGTAAAACCTTTCAGTGGAGTCCATATAGGCCTTCTCAAAATTGTCTCTGTAGATCTGCAATTTGTCATCAGGGTTGGAGCACAGGTTCACTGAGGAGAGATGAAAACCATCATCACCTAACTACCAGCCAATCCGTGCAAAACTAGAAATGGGATCGCACACTGGTGACTTATTAAATGAAATAACAGACTGAACTATTGTGTTCAGATGGATTTCACAAACCCCAAAAATATAAAAAAAACAACAGTCCTTTGATGGACAATTAACAGTGATAAGACCCAACAAATTGAGCTTGTGCTATTTGTATCCACAAGTAAATTGAGATCATGGTATGATAGATGTTCTTACCATAGGACTCTCGAACTCCTATGACTAGCTGGGAGTCAAAGGCCTCCCCCAGTCTCTCTGCGTGAACCAACTTCATAGCACTGTCCTGCAGACGGTTCTTGATATTGGAGAAGATGGACTCGTTCCATGTATCCAGCATAAGCTGCAACCACAAACCCAGGACAGACACAAAGCAGAAGCATATGAATTTATGTCACTATTCCGTCTAAAGTATTTTATGTCAATTATTATTATACTTTTCCCCCAATGACACATTGTCACTCGCCAACTGCATCTCTATCTTAATTTAACTGTCCCTTCCTCCTCACCTTTCTGACAATGCTGTCCTCTACGTTGGACTTCTTATTGCTGCCCTGCTTTCCCATGAGCGTAATCTCCAGCTGGCAGAAGGGCTTGGGCAAGATGTCACACTGGGTGAAGAACTTCCTCCACTCCACAATATAAGCCTTGAGCAGGGCCGTGTCATCCTGATGACTAAGCACCCTCTGAGGCGGAACACAGCGAGGTGCAGCTCATGTTAGAAGACTTGCGGGATGAAGAGGGGGAAACAAAAGGTCAGACTGGCACTTTGTTAAAAGGACATACCGCTTGTGCTTGCTTGATGAAATCTAAGATGTCTTCTTTCAAGGCCTGGTGGATCTTAGCTGGACCCTTGTCGTCCCACAGACAAACTGCGTGCACATCTCTATGGAAAAAGGTTGGGGGTAGTAAATCAATCACTCTGGTCTATGGCATGCATGAGAAAGGGCCATTGCTTGAGAACACTTACGAAAACAGGTCGAACCACTGCTGTTTAGTCACAGACTCCTGGCGGAGAAGCTTTAAGACGATGGGACGCATCAGGTCCCACTTGTCTTCAAATTGTAGGGAACCTTTGTTCTGGAGAAATAGAAAAGCAGGAGTTAAGGAAAGGTCTCTGGCACATGCAAGACTGTACAAAAAAAGTTATCATTAATGATAAAACTTTTCCAATATAGAAGATGCATTTTGGTGTTGGTATTTCTTAATTATAATAGTTACTGACAAATACCTGTTTTATCATCACAAAACACTCCCTCATTTACTCATACCGTAAATTGGTTGGTCCATCTGCGTACTTGCTACACAGCAACTAATATGGATTGTACTGCGTTTTTGCTTTGACTTGTCGTTCCAAGCCAACTACCCTGTGCTGTCAGCAACAACTTACATGGCAATAGCTGCTAGATTTGTTTTGTTATAGCTTGTTCTTTCAGCACATATCATATCTTTATGCATATAATATGCAAACGCTTGAAGCATTGCTTCAACTTAACTCAGCTGTCAGTGATACTTAGCATTTAAGTAAAGGCAGTGACAACAACTGAAAAGCAGCTTGTCAACCATAACAGTAAATATAGACACACCAGAATTTATTTGAACGGTAAAGTAAAAACAACTTTTACACAGAGCTTTCAATCGATTGCTCGGCAGAACGTGATATAAGCCAACTGGCATATCTGCGAACGGAGTAGGTAGCAGAAAAGCTTGGGGATTTTGGAAACGTTAGCTTGACAGCTAGAAAACTAACGTTATTGTGCAGGTAGGCTAGCTAGCTAGCCGAATCAGAAAAAGAGATGCATAAATAACGTTGGCCCCAGACAGTGTTAGCTAGTCACAATAAACCGCAAACCTAAATAGCTAAAGAAAGGTGCACTGTCTATTGTCGGAAAGACAGCACTTCAAAATTTCAATTGTGTAAAGAAAAAAAGCATAGACAAAATCTTATCAAAATGATTGAATTGGGGCAGCTCTTACCTTTAGCAAATTAGACGTCGCCATGTTCACTGAACTTATTGCCTCGTTCCATCTCGCGTGGCCGTGATCACTGATAGTTGCTGACGATCGTGGGAGTTTTTTAATAATCATAAGAGTGATCCCTTTGACCAAAAACCTACAGTACAGCCAGCAATGAAAACAGACAGGGAAGACAGACAGATAAGTTATCGACTACAGGTTTAGGTAAGTGATTTGCAAAATGTATCTACCTATTATTGTTAAACACCTAGGTTTAGTTTATTTGTAATCAACATCATTACTGTTTGGACATAATTTCTCATTCACAGTTTTGTGTCCAAAAAGATGTCTTTTTTATTTGTATTTATTTGTGTTATTTTAAGTTGTGCATTGACCAGACAAAACTTGTAAGACTGCATGTATGTGAAATTCCTTGCACGGCAATATATTTACTGTTTCAAGGACAGACCGTTCCTCTGAAACAATTTAGCCTTTATTATTCCAGCACTGATTTGTGTGTCACCCCTCCTCCACATTCTTTCTTTTAAAAGCAGTATTTGAAATAAATATACTTTAGACTATTTATTGCAAACAACAGGGCTTTAAGCGTTTTATTGGTACAGCAGAGAGATACAATTAAATTTGTTTGATTCGAAGTTTGATTCGTTCATTAATTGAATAGATAAAAATTCACAAAGGTTACATAATAGTAATAAAAAATGCTCATATCAAAATCTTTCTATTGCCAGGCTACCAGTTGTGGCAAGTTGTTATATACTTTTCTACCACAGTGTTCTTCAATTTCATACCATTCAGAG
>JAVQJS010004024.1:0-17274 GCA_036024795.1 Galaxias rostratus | reverse complement strand
GGGTAAGATTGGTGTTGTCCATGTGAATATTAAAATCACCTGTCAGAATGATGTTGGATGAGAGTGAGCAGATGTGGGTGAGAAGTGTATTGAATTCGTCAATAAAGTCCTTGTTTGGGTTGGGTGGGCGGTAGATATTTTCTAAAACAGTGGGAGTAGGTCCATTTAATTGTAGAGCTAAAGACTCGAATGCATGGGACACTGGCATTGTAACAGATGTGACCTTCAAAGTTTCGCGGTGAATTATTGCGAGGCCTCCTCCTCTGCCGGTAAGACGGGGTTGACAGGTTTAGACGAACCCAGGTGGAGTAGACTCGTTCAACTCGGGGAAGTCATTGGGATGTTGCCACGTCTTCGTTAAACATAAAAAGTCACACTTGCGGTCGAGGAGGAGGTCCTGCAGTAGCTGTCCCTTGCCGGTGAGGGAGCAGATGTTAAATAATCCAAGTTTGACGTCGGAGTGTTGGTTGGAGAAGCTAACGTTAGCCGACCTGGCTAGGTTAGCTAGCGCACTGTGGTCCACCTTCCTGCGGGTGTTTCTCGGAGGGTGGCGGCGGGTGAAGGACCAAATGGAGTTTATTGCAGTGAAGTCGTCGATGTGGTAGCTTCGTCCGGCACTGCGATGAATATACCTCCGACGGGGACGTCAATCAATCAATCAATCGGGGACGGGGATGTGCCTCCGAATGTGTTAACATGGGTTTCCTCCAGGTTCTCCGGTTTCTTCCCACAGTCCAAAAACATGCAGGTTCATTTGTGACTCTAAATTTTCCATAGGTGTGAATGTGTGTGAGTTGTTGTATATAGATGTGTTAACCCTGCAATGGACCGGCGATCTGTCCAGGGTGTACCCCGCCTCTTGCCCAATGGCTGCTGGGATAGGCTCCAGCCCCTTGTGACCTTGTATAGGATAAGCGGTTTTTGCTAACGAATGGATGGATAATAATGTATCTCTTACAACTCTTCTTCCCCTGTGCCAACCAGCAAGACTCACAGTGGCCAAATGCAACAAACCAGATATGTGAATAAGGATACACCTATATTTCAAAGTCCATTGGCGTTGCTAGATCCACATGTCCCAGTATTGATCAGATGTGTGGCAATAAAATCCAACATTTGAGTTTCATCAAGTTTCTATATTTGGCAGTGGATTCATTTGGATAATGATAACAAAAAATAATGGATTGTTTTCAAACCCACTAAGTCAAAGAGATGTAATTTAACTCAAACTACACATTGCTGTCTGTCTTGGCGCACAAGTAATAATAGGCTAAGCAAGGGAGTTTCATTTAGCACATTTAATATAGCTTAATTTTTAACAAAGATCGAGCCAAATTTTATAAAATATTTGTAAACTTGGCCTTAATTCTGTGTGTGCGAGTGTGTGTGTGTGTGTGTGTGTGTGTGTGTGTGTGTGTGTGTGTGTGTGTGTGTGTGTGAGATCATAGAAACCTCCATATCCTAAGTTTTGCAATTGACTCCCTGAATCAATTGCAATGTTTCCACCTCTTACATTAATAATAATGTGGGGCTTTTCCTTTAAGCCACATTAGACTACTTATTAATACTTTTCTACAGTTTGCACATTGTGATGTCTGTGGTTGGATGAAAAAATTGCCTTTCAGGTCAGTCCTTCTGAATTCTCAATATTGAATAGGCAAAACAACTTGTCTGCCATCCAGCTTGATCCCCTGCAAAACTGACAATTTACTTTGCATGTCCGAAAATCAGTTCAAGATGTCCGTACCTGGAAAATATTCCTTGATCATGCTAGCGTTATGCAGTGACCACTTTGTTATGGTTGGTTTTCTATTTGCGCTACCAGTTGGATGTAGGCCTAGTCTGTCACTTTATTCCTCAAATACTCACATTGACATAATTTGCCAATATGTACTTTGTCAGCAACACACACATTTGTCTGCATAAAAGGTTACACGTGTTTTTAGTTTCAAATGCTGTTGTTAGATTAAATAGTTGGGCATCATCACTGTTGTGTGGAGCTTTGGCTGCAATATACCTAACATACTACATTTAACTAAAAATCAGTACAAAGTATGTCAATGAAACATAGTATGTGAAATGTGGGTATGGGAAAAGTTCCCCGATGACACTAGATGATGCTTCACCCCCCAAAATTCATTTTGACAACTTACTACAATATTTGACAAAATTATACAAATCCCTGGTGTTGGTCATATGTTCCAGTTGAGTATACTGGGGCCTAATCCCAATTGTCTATTTTACACCTCTTGGCCCTAACCCTTTGTTTTACAAATTGACGCACAGGCCTAATGTTGTCCCAATTCCCTTGTGTTGAAGGGTCAAGGGCAGGGGTTGTCACTTTATAGCCCTCGAAATTTAGATTTTTCCAAGGCACACCTCAAAACTAGGGTTAAATCTCCCCCAAAAAACTTGCAAATCACCAGCAAGATGTATGCATACTTCATTGGTAAAGAAAACCTCCCACAGATGTATGTATTTCTTAGCTAATAAAAAATAAAAATTACAATATCCCTCATTTGTTCTTAATTAGTTTAAGTTTATTTTACACTTATATACTTTTTATATACAAGCATTACCAAAAGATTGTACTTCCCCACTATGATGGCATATCGATATGAAATATGCACAAAATTAAGTAAGTGTTCAGATAGTGTTTAAGTAGGTGATTCCATACAGTCATTGGCCCAATCCCAATTGCAAATGTTCACCCCTTGGTCCTAACGCTTGGCCTTAATCCTTCGTTTTGCTTTTTGACTTGCTCCTCGAAACGGATTCACAAGGGGTAAGGTTTGCAATCTTTCCCAACAAGTCGGCAATGAGAATAGGACAATACCTGATGATCCTAATACGTCACCAGTGGTCGTGGAAGGCAATGATTTAACAAAATAGACGCAACAAGTTACGTTATTGCATTTATGGTATTATCACAATAACATTTGCCATTTTGATGCAGGTAGAAAAGCATTAAAACTCGCGTTTCGTTCAAAACGTATGTTTTGTGCTATCAATTAATCAAACAAAGAACCCTACTGATTTATAACATAACCAGGCCCTACCATCATAACACAAAAGCAGTGCTCTGTACTGTGTAAGATAGTCCTACCCTCCCAGTCTGCTCTGACAATAGAGAAGCAGAAACAGGCGCGGGAACTTTGCTGCTGGACCTGAGTTAATTTCAGACATATTTCATATTGATATGTCATCATCATAGTGGGGTAGTACAAAATGGAAATATGCATAAATTAGCGTGTGTTGAAATGTTCGCTACAGCGTGGTGGCTCAGTGGTTAACACTGTTGCCTCACAGCAAGAAGGTCCTGGGTTTAATTCCTGCTTGACCGGAGGGCCTTTTTGTGTGGAGTTTGCATGTTCTCCTCGTGTTGGCGTGGGTTTCCTCTGGGTACTCCGGTTTCCTTGCGCAGTCCAAAAATGTGCAGGTTAATTGGTGGCTCTAAATTATCAGTTGGTGTGAGTGTGAGTTGTTGTCTGTCTCTATGTGTTGGCCCTGTGATAGATCAGCGACCTGTCCAGGGTGTACCCCGCCTCTCGCCCTATGTCATGCTGAGATAGGCTTCAGCCCCCTACGACTCTGCATAGGATAAGCAGTATTGCCAATGGGTGGATGGATGGAAATGTTCGTGAACTAGTCTTGCTAGAAACTTTAGCAACCTAGTGATCCTTTTGTTATGCTTGTTGTAAAGAAAAGGAATATAATGAATTTAAACTATATTAAACTAAGAAGATGCAAGGGTTATTGTAATTTGTACTCTTTATTAGCAAGGAAATACTTTTTATCTTTACCAATGATGTATGCCTTCATAATTGCCTCTTCTTATAACCCTTGTTCTGAAGTGTGCCTTTGGAAAATCTCTATATATTATATTATATTTCGAGGGATGTAAAGTGACAACCCAAGCCCTTGGCCCTGTGATTGGGATAACCCTAGGCCTACGCGGGAACGCGCAAAACTAAGGGTTAGGTTAGAAAATAGCCAATTGGGATTGGGCCATTGGCTAGTTTGCAGTGGTTGGGAAAACAATATTACAGCAAGCAGACTGTAGAGGCAGCCAAGAAATCACCTACAGCTGCTTCAACATACTAAATACAGTTAGTAATTAATCGGATAGATTATGTAGATGAGTTAACATGAAATGGGAAAGGTTCATGAAAGTCGAAGAAGTAGCCAATGGTTTTCAACCAAAAATGCAGTATGTTTTGTCAAATGGATATTGTAATTATGGGTACTCCATCCAAAATGCAGAACTAATCTCAGAACAATGAGTGGAAATTGTAGAGCCATAGGTATTGATCCACGTTTTAAAAATATAGATCTGTATCGCTGCTTTAAAACTTTTGATGCATAGTGAATATTCTCGTCTAATAATGAACAGAGATTGAGAACAATACCTTGTTTGGGTTGTTCGAATTTAGTTCACACAAATGGCTTTGAACTTACACTGCAATACATTTTTTTTTTTTTTTTTACTTTGTGGCTGACAGTGAATATCTTCTTTTTTGCAGATGCCTTCCTGAAATGAATGTGGTCTTGGACATCCCTCATGACAAATGGCTTCCTATATAGACATGAAACCAAAGGCACAATCCTCCTCTGTCATTAGCCTGTGTGCTGACTATGCATTATGTCCCTTAAGACTAACTTCAGACTGAGTGTTAATAAATGTTTTGTAAATTGTTAATAGACACCTTTTAGTGTGGTTTTAAACTTTAAATTACTCGTTAAAATAAAGACAGAGATAACTTTTTTGTAATTGGAGAGGTTTGAAGAGGCTTCATTCTACCAGCAAACATGTAAATGAAAATTAGGATATTGCCTGACTTAGTAGCAAGCCAATAGGAGCTGAGAAAAATGTCAGTGCTGAATGATAGGGACTCAGGACGTGACTTATTATAGCGTCGTGTTGTTGGGGTGGGATTTAAAGTCAAAACGAAGGAGTTCTATAAACTCTTTAGAGCACGAGTAAATGAAAACAGAAATAACAAGAGTTTGGGGAATATACACGTGGAAGTCACTTTGAAGCACGCACGCAATTTTGCCCTGCGCAATGGGAAAACAAGCACGCTGAACAAAACATCTGTGTGTAAAAGTAAAGCGGTACGTGGTGTGCTAGTTCGGTGAGTAAAATATGTGAATAAATTGAAGCGTTAAAATATCAAAAGCGTCTGTTAATTTTTTAGCATACTGTTATTTAGGCAAGGCTGCATTGAACAGGAAGTTGGTAAGGCTATCTGTTTCTGAATAAGAATTATCTTCAATTGTTTTAGTATATCGTTCTGACTGATTTTGTGTTTGTGTGTGTGTGTGTGTTCCAGACTTAACTTCACATCCCTGATTCCCATCTTAAATTTTTAACAGCGTTGTGGAACATTTGCAGACTGTTGCCATGACTGCACGGGAGTACAGTTACAGCGCGCGTTCACACAAGAGTAACAAACCGGATTGATCCCTTTGGACTTCTGCCTTGTTAGCGGGACCAGCATGACAGCTCGCTGATTAGATAAAACTTTCCTGCTTGGAATAGGCCAGTCAGCGCTATCCTCTCCTCCTCACTGGACAGAAGTTCACTGAAATAGAGTTTCATGGATCCTGCTGTGAGTAAGCCTATATGCATCTGCAAAAGTATTAAAGAACGTTTGAGATATTCACCTTTTTTTAAAGTAAGTAGACTTGTAGGTCATAACTAAAGATACCGCGTAGGTAAATATTTGTAGGAAAATCTATATAAGGCCATATTTCTTTGTATCAAGAATATTGCATGGTTTATTTAAGTCAACGGCAGTTGTGTCTGCTTGACTCCTAGATATGCTCCTTTGGTTGCCCCTAAGATGACCCTTAACACCCAGAGAGAGAAGCAGCCCCTGCGTAGGAGAGCCAGCACCCCCATCCCCTCCTCACATCGTCCCGGTTCCAAGGATAAGCATCCAACCTCGGGTCCAGCTCAGCTTGGTACTCGCCAACACCAGCCCCTCAGCCAGTCAGCCTCCTACCATCCGGGGGACAAATCTTTACACTGCCGGGCACAGTGGTCCTCTGACTCAGAGGATTCACAGAGTGACGCCGATTGTATATACCGAGTGGTTCTACTAGGCGATCACGGTGTTGGGAAGACCAACCTGGCTTCTATCTTTGCTGGTGTAACGGAAAAGGATTCACATGACCATTTAGGCGGTGGGTTTTTCTCTGTTGATATTTTTTTTTCTGCTTGCATTGTCAGTGTTAAATGATTTGCAACTTGTTAAATCTTTTATTTAAATTTAAGTAATACATTTGGTTGGTCATTCATTATGATGACACCATGGCAATAACAACATCATGGCACCCTCTCTCAAATTTATTTCTGTACGGCATTGTATCTTACATTTAGTTTGGGCTGTTGGTGTTCCTCAAATTAGTCCTTTCCGATGTCCATAGTCTACTCAGTGATTCTCCTGCCTCATAACCTTGGCTGACTTAGTCAGGCCATTGATTGGCTTGTAAAGTCATTTGTTGTTGTTTAATTGGCCTGTGGCAATGATCGACAGCTTACATTGATCCAGTTGCAGACACATGTAGTGCACAGCTTGATAGGCTGGGTTGTGTGTGTCCTGGTTTAACTGCACTTGGCTGAACTTGGTTGGTTCATGGCAAAGATATGCTAAACTAGTAGCTATGCTGAGGTGAACTGAGAGTGAGGAGGGTTACCAGACTAAATAAAACTGTTTGCAGCGTAATGCTACATCCATCTTCATACTTACTACGTGTGGTAATCATCTTCATTGGTTGAGAAGCTAACTTGAAAATATTTTTGTAATGCTGTTTTTTTCCCCCTATATGTGCACTCATAAGAAGAAGCTGGTGAAGGGAATGTTAACCCTCTCTCCCTAAAAGTGGGAATGTAATACATTATTACATTTGTCAATGTGTAGTTGTTAATTCACTTTACTACAAAATATGGAAAGTGGCATTGTTACTAACAGTGTTTTTACCATACTTGAAAAGGGATGTTATAATAATAATAATACATTACATTTGTAAGGCCCCTTTTAAGGCACTCAAGGTCGTTATGTGTACGGTTATGTGTGTCTTTGTCATGTTTGTCTCCTTTGTTATGTGCCTGTAGCAGAGGACACTCACGAGAGGACTCTTACTGTGGATGGTGAGGAAACCACTCTCATCGTTATGGACATGTGGGAGACGGAAAAGCTGGTAGGAGTTCACAGTATGCGGTCACTCTGTATGGATAAGCTATCATGCTATTGCTGCTGTGTTTGTGTGTGCAAGCACAACGGCTGATGATTCATAAATCGCCCCAGATGGGCAATGGACCTCAAAGATTACCGGTCCAACTTTGAAAGGGAGAGAGAGAAAGGAGGAGGAAGGTAGAGAGTCATGAGGAGGTAGCATGTGGAGATGAAGAAAGGGAAAAGTAGAGGGACAGTGAGACCATATGTAGTTTAACTTTAGCAAAAATACTGTCTGTTAATCCGTTTCTATTGAATTTGAGATTGAACTGTGAGTGGAATGGCAAATTACAGACAGATTGAAGCAATAGTGCAGTGAGTTTGGTGTCAACACTGAAGTTCCCTCTCTGTGTTCGTGTGTCTGTATCAGGAGGAGGATGAGAAGTGGGTACAGGACTACTGCATGACAGTTGGCAATGCCTATGTGATTGTGTACTCCATAACGGACCGCACCAGCTTTGAGAGTGCCTCAGAACTCCGCATCCAGCTGAGACGGACTCGCCAGGCAGAGAACATACCCATCATCTTGGTTGGCAACAAGAGTGACCTGGTCCGCTCCAGGGAGGTGGCTGTGGAAGGTAAGCCACATCGATGTAAGGAAAGGCAAATGTCGACAGCTTATTATAAGGAATAAAGTAAAGTTTTTCAGTGTTATGTTATCCTGTGTTTTCCCAGAGGGCCGAGCATGTGCAGTTGTTTTTGACTGTAAGTTCATTGAGACATCAGCGTCGCTCCAGCACAACGTAATGGAGCTCTTTGAAGGTGTGGTTCGACAGATCCGCTTACGACGCGACAGCAAGGAGATTTCGGAACGTCGGCGCTCCATCTACAAACGAAAGGAGAGCATCACCAAAAAGGCCCGGCGGTTTCTCGACCGACTGGTGGCCAGGAACAACCAGAAGATGGCCATGAAAGTTCGCTCCAAGTCTTGCCACGACCTGGCAGTGCTGTAACCGACTGCCCAGAATAGCTGAACCTTCTCTTGGCTTCATACTGTAACCCCTTGACCATTACTTTTGAATCAGAGAATGATCTTAAAAGTCTACTCCAAGTTCTGCCAAAGCTTTAAGTTCTTTAAAAGGAGCAACTAAACCCTCTAAACCATGGCCATTTAGATGATGAACTGCGTCCCTTATCCATGCCTTTTCAATAAGATGGTCCTCTATGGTTCTGTCAGGCCATTGATAATGCTGGTAGTGTAACAGCTTTAACCTACAGTCATTGACAATTCCCCTATCAACATGACCTTAAGTGGTTGTACTGTATTTGCCTAAGATTCTGAACTATGACCATGATGCACCCCACAGATATACTATTATGCCTACACACCATTAGTAGAGAAAACCTTCCCAGCCTGTTTCCCTGGTGTATTATGCAGCCTGTCGACCTTTGAAATATTTTCTCTAGTTGAATGTCACCCCCATTTCAACATTTCCTAGCTGTGGCTGTTGGCTGGGCTCTGCTAATAGTAAGCTGGGCTTATGTTAAAGGGTGTTTAGGCAGCTTTTTCTTCGCAAATATTTTTATACTATTTGGGCTAGTTTCCTGGCTTGTTGTAGATATGCGTATGTACGGTAAATATGACAGTATTCTTCCTCTTGCTCATAGGCTCCCGGTTTGAGAGAATGTTTATAGAATTTGAAAGAATATTTAATTGATCTAAATGTTGTTTACCAATGAAAGGGATACTATTACACTTTGGGTATTATTTACGCTGCAGTACAGGGTAGGACTGAACAAAACCGTTGGTCTGAATTCTCATTTACAATAGTTATTGGAACATATTAGTCTGAAGAAGTACCAGCAGAGTGGAGGTATAGCATTGACTTGTGAAATAGCCATCTGCCAGCTGTAAGATATGCTAGCTATATGATTTCTAGTTGACCTGGACTCCTGTTCGATTAAGCAGTGAAAACTAAGTCTAGATTATCAATGGAAGGATATGTTCTGACGTGCGCTGTGATGAATAAACTTTTTTCTATGAAAGCTGCCCTCATGCCTCTATCAATGTCGTTTCAGCAATAACATAACAAACAACAGGCCTTTTTGTGAGCTCATTCGGGGAAGTACAATAATGTTACAACAGGTCGACATAAGTAAAACGCACGTCACAAGCATGATGAAGATGATGAAGGCAGTGCGTAATTTAGTGATGAATTGGTTGTTCTTAAAGGCTTGTAGTACATGAAATGCAAGCATAAACAATTATTTTACTGAAATAACCTGGTCATATAGGAAAAAGGTACACGTTTTGGATGTCTGTGGACATGCAGTGTCTTAAATGAAATATCTGTAAGATATAGTACTGGTTGTGCAGCCATTAGAATCGAGCAATATTACACACTGTCTGGTAGGGGAACGACCGAATGTGTGAGTGCCTGATATATAATTTATATACTGTATAGATGAAGGAATTGTGGGCTACATAAACATTCTGACTTGTAGGGTATTGCTATATCCACAAAATTAAACAATAAAGGAAGAGCAGTTGCAGGACAACATAGCAATGATCTAAGAACATGTTGGGGCCCGATGTTAGCAGTGTTCTACGCAGCACTCCTTCTGTTTACTCTGGACTAGAGCACCATTCCATATTACATTGGCTTATCATGGCAGAAAAGAGAAATGGAAAGGTCATTGTGTGGAGAAGAGGCTCTTGTGTTTTATCCTTGAATCATTTTATTCATTCCCTTTAGATATGGTCTGTCTAGCTATTATGTTTCTGTTCTTATGTGCTTATTTGCATGAGAAAAGCTGCTTGTTTAGGCAAGGCGGGATTTTTCATCTGTAGTTTGAGTGACCTGAAGATACTCGCTGTCTGCTATTAATTGGCCTTGCCAAACCGGACAAGCATACAGGCGGCAGCAGGAAGAGGGGTATATCAAAAAACACATGGATACAGAAAAAGAAAATACACAGATAAACCCATTAGGAGAGATAAACAACAAAAAGGTCTGAAAGACTAAGCAGGAGGCTGACCTACCTTTGAACACTGTCCGCTCCATCAGGGACACATCGATCAGCCACTGCTGATGTCACATGTCAGAACGTTTTCACCCACTGCCAAACTGTTTAGACCGAATACCACCCTGACCTGTCCAATAACGCCAATATGATAGTCATTTTAATACTGAAGTCCTGACACCCTACGAAACATTTTTTTCAAATACTGAAACAATAGAACTGACCCCCAGAGACCATCGCACAATGAGTATTAGTCTTGTCCAACATCTCTGGTATCTTCATAGATAAGAGAGGCAGGTAGCATAAATGTAGGGAGAGGGGAATGCAGATCAGTATGGCTGTTTGTTGGCTAGGAGCTCTGTGCATTGATTTAGTCTGGGTAATGGAAAGAATGCATTGCGATGCACAGCCCTATTGACACAAGCACGTTCCAACATGTTCATTTGTACACACAAACACACAGATAAACAATATCTGACCAAGAAATATGACCACCATAGATCAACTAATTTTACCCTCAATGTGGTTTCCATTCTTTTGCAACACACTCACCCAAAACATCCCAGATAGTGAGGCTGAAATCAAACAGACCATAAAGTGAACAGCAATGTGTGAGAGATAGGAAGAATAGAAAAGGGAGAATGGAAAAAGTGAATAAGAGTGGGGGAGGGGATGTGTAGTAGGAGGGGGAGGGCAAGACAGGAAGATGAACAGTTGTGTCGGGACACTCCTGTAATGTGTCAAGAATGCGCCGTCTCCCAGATGTGTTTGGTTTATACTGCTACATGCTGACACACACAAACACACACATTGCTCCCTTAATTAGAACCAAATGAGATAGCAAGACAAAGACTGCCAGAGTAAAAATAAATTAAAAAAAGATATGTCAAGAGAGATAGAGATAGAGAGGTGTGTACGTCAAAGAGACAGGCAGGGGGGAAAGAGCTCTGATAGAGGAAAGTTGGCATCTAGCAGAAAAAAACACAACGGTCTGGCTGCAAAGAGTCCAACTGAGAGGAGGAACGAAGCAGATCAGAATAAAAGTTGATTCCAGAGTTTGAATACCAGAGTAGACTTTATAGTGGGATACCAATAAACCTTTCCTCGATGTAGGCTAAATAAATGACGTACAGAAATATGTCAGAGCTCACAGACAATCTGTGGCTGTCATAGTGTTAGAGAACCATAATTGTGATCTTCAATCAGCCTATTGTCACTATTATGAAATGTTTAGACATACAGCCCAGCAGCCAGCGGTTAGCCAGTTTGTCTTAATAACAGGTATAATCCAGGTGGGGATTGTTTGCATTGGTGAAACTTCCAGAAATGATGGCAGTAAAACCAGCAAGAAGAATGCACAGCCTTTTTCAATTGAGTGAAGAATAACTACTGAAGTGTTACAGATTAAGATAATGTAGTGAAGTGTTACAGATAGATTTATGCCCCTGTAGTATCTTTAGGAGTGATGATACCTCATGGACAAGTATATCTATTTAATGGTCGTCAAACCTTTGTCCGTGATACCATGATGAATATGATGGATGATTCCACTGATTTTATAAACCAGGCACCACAAAGTACAATAGGAAGATGGTGACATGCAATTATATCTGCTACAAAGAAAAAACACATTGATGTTATAGTTATGTTATATTCAGATTTGTGTAGACACAGTATCTGACACATAAACTTGGTTAACAATTTCAATTACAATAATTTTCTGAAAATTGCTAGAATTGACCTCAAAGACGAAGGATGTTAATAAATTGAAATATAGCAGCCTGGCAAGCCTGTCCATCTGGCGATTAAACCTGCTTTGTCTTTGAACTGCAGACATGACGTGAGAATACTATAGTTTCATTCCATTTTAATTTAGACTTCATTATTTAGAGAACAGAAATGTACACTAATTTCTCCAATATTCCTTGCAAAAATCTCACGTGACAGATATAGCTAGAGGAATAGAACATATGACTCAGGGAGTTCAGTAAAGCAATATCTGAACCAGCAAGCGTGCTGACAAATTCCCTTGGCTTGTCAGGGCCAGAAGTTCTCCATGGAAGAGTGGACCAATTATCCTTCATGCCACTGTGACAGACTAATCTGTCTCAACAGACGTGTTTGGTATATTGCAAATATTGCTAATGCTAACTCAACTGTTTTTGTTGTATTTTGTTTGAACATGTTAAATTTGTTTTAACACAGTGGAGTTCTGCGTATCATAAAATTCTTAGTATTAGCCATTCAAATGTGGTGTTATTTTTCTAAGGTCCATGCAAATAGGAGGTCATACTTTTGGTGGCACTGCAGTTTACAATGAAGGGCAGAACACCATAACATACACTAGCTGAATGCAGGCTACTACTGACATAATTTCTTGTTTTTCTTGAGATCATATTGCAGAGAAAGACAGCCCAATGTTTGAATGTTTGTTGTTTATTCTGTCTCCCTCCCCTCCTGCTCCCTTGTGGATAGATTGGTGCCATGGACCTCACACCACTATACATGGGATTCATGAGCTTTTGAACTCCCTTACAATTTATGCTTATGGGCCTTCTGCCACTAGAGTAACAGAATGTATCCTCAATAATACGGCCAGGAATGAAAATTTGGATGGTTCCTCATGCCATCCATATTAAGCACGCTAAGCATGGATAGGCCAACGTGCAAGAGAGCAATGCTTTTTATCTGCATACCTACAATTTCTCAGGTTATTTTCTAGAAATTGGATTGAAATCTACAAATAAAATGGTATGTCAAAAATGTATCACTACGTGCTCTCTTCGGAAACGAACTCGATTTTCGATTCTGCGTTCCATTGTCTTAATTTTTCTCCAGCTCTTAGTCTCGTTTTGCTTCACCTGAATGCTTATGTGTTGTTTTGTAAGCTCCTGTCTGTCTTGACCATGTGCAGGTCCCATTTGCAAAATAGATTGTTTATCTCGATTGGGTCTTTTCCCGGTTAATTAAACGTTTAATACCTGCCCCCTCTCTCAACTTGCTTTTTCTCAAGCTCCCTTCCTGCTTTTTGCCCAAAACGTCTCGTAATTGTTAAGGGGTGAGAATTGAGTGCAGCTTATAAGGTGACGGAGGGCTCTCTGCTTCCATCTTGCGAGGGAGTTACAGCTTCAAGATAGGCCAGTTATTCATTGTTTGCCTGCCAACATAGACCTGCCATTTAGAAAAGATCGTGCGATACCTTACATTTCTGTAATCTAGTGTAACCAGACAATTTCCCTTAGTCATACATTAGTTTCCTTGCAGCTCAATGGTTTAAGTAGCTGTAAGTAAAGAGCAATAGCATCATCAAAGTAGGACAAACCTTATCGTTTAGCCCAGTCGTCACTCATCACTTGTAGTTGACAATAACCAAAACCTCTATTTTTGGAGTGTGTGTTAAATAAGTGGCTTTAAAATAACGTTTTCTTGATAAGACAACAAATAAGTTTCACAAAAATTAAACATTGCATATTTGTTCCGTGTGTGTCGGCCTCACGGTGGAACGTTGCGTGCGCAGATACCCCTTCCATGCGCCATTAAAGAACATTACGGCGACGCGCCGGCGACAACGAAATCTGCGGAAAGCCTCAAATTCATCTAACTGTTTTATATCTAGCAACTACAGCGTGACAAGGTACTTTTCCATCTACATTTGCTAGAGGATAACGTGAAAAGGTCTGTATGACGAGTTTACATGTAACTATATACAGTTTATTATGAATATGTGTCGAACAAAACATGTTTAATACAAGGCCTTGCGCTTGCTAACGTGTTGCCAGCAGCGCTAGGTCAGGTGGGAATGGTGTTGGTCATCGTTCGTTTAGGCAGTTAACGGTGCTATTATGCTTCTGTTTAAAATATTTGAGGTTATATTGGACGTTCCGTTTATATTTAAAACTGTTGGTGAATTAGATTACGTTCAAATGTTTAAATCTGGTTATATAACCAAGTATATAAACAACATGGTCAATTTATGTTATGCTATGCTAGCAAGTGTTAGCTAATATGCTAACTTCCTTGGGATTATTCGCTAACGTTAGGCAGAATGTGTTGCTTACACGGTATCATTTTTGAGGAATTGTTGCCAATGTTTTGCAAACAGATTGAACTAAAAGTCAACATTGTATTTAATTACATTAAAACAATATATTTTTTTCTCGCGATCGAAATAACTGCTTATAATTATTAAAGTGGCATGGTAACGGAACAGGAAGTATGTACTGTAAAGGAAGTTGAGGAGGCAATTTGAAAAGTTTGACATTACATTTTTTTTCTTCTTTCGTGTTGATGCATTCGTAGTTAAATGTACAGCATAGATCAAATGAGTGTGCTGAGTATCCTAGTTTAGCGTTTATCATCTCAATCTTTGTGCCTAGATCTGCAGCCATGGCTGACGATTTTGACATTGAAGCGATGCTTGAAGCGCCGTACCGGAAGGTGGGTCCTGAATTGTGGCTTGTCTTGTTAAATAAGTACACCCACCCACACACACACACACACACACACTGCTTTCTGATAAAAAACATACTCTAAAGTTTGTTGATGTACATGTCTGTAGCACGTTTGTTTCTATCTTGCCCCAGATCCTATTAAGACACATAGACTAGTGAGCTAATTGTGTCTTATATTATTCTGATGTGATACTGCCATTCCTTTTCAGACTATCATGAATAAATGCCCATCTATCTCTCTTTGTAGACTTGCCTAACGATATCTCACCTCTACTCCCCTGAATGCCAGTGTGATCTGTCAGAAACATGAAGGTAGTAAATGCCCAATGATGTATTGCTGTACTGTGGTCCCCATGGTAACATGACTTTGGTCACCTTGGTAATCTTAAAAAGAAAAACCAGCAGCCCTGGTCAGTCGTTCCCAGGGGAATGCATTGGATCGTGGGACGTGTGCTAGTCTCTGTCATTTTAGTAACCATGGAGACAGATCTGCCACATGTGTGCATGGTGTGGTTGGCCCACTTTGTTGTTTTTTAGAGCCCTGCAGGCCAGACATTTAGTAGATAAGGAGGATGGTAAGGTCCGATCCTGCTTAACATGTTGCCACTGCATGTTGTTTCATTATTACAGAGAAGGTCTGATTGCAATGCCAGTTAAGAGAAGGTAGATGATTTTGTGTAACAATATCCAAACTGATTAACTTCCATCTTCATCCATATTTTTGCAAAGTCTGTACCTTTTTATAAGATCTGTTTTGCATGAGCTGCCCCACTAGCCCCACAACAAGTAGTCCATCTCACTGGCAGCAGTTTTGTATTGACCATGGTGCCCCATGCGTTCTGATGACTCTAAAACTGAATAGATTGTGGCACCGCCGCAGACTGCCTCATAGAGATTGTATGTCCTGCTGCGTGGGGTAGGGGTTTGGGTTCAAACAAGAGTAAATGAGGTGGGAGGGTTGCAGTTGAAGAGTTTGGTAGGGGTTGAGTGAAATTGGGGGGTGAGTAGGTGGAACGGCTGAGTGAGTGACTAAGTCGTGTGACTCCCTGTCTGCTTCAGGGCCGTTCAGGTGGGTGACTGACAGAGGAGTCCCACGAAACCCAACATGGCTGAAGATCTGAATCAGTGGAGTGGCACCTCTTCCCTCCCCCACCCACACAGCCTCTCGTCAAAACCCAGAGTACTGGAACTCCACCCAGGGGCTGCCGCTAGCCTTGGCGCTGGGCTTGAACTCTTACGCTCGCCTTGGGGCTGAGCCCTGGGACTTAGTTGACTGACTTGACTGCTATTGTTACCAAGACCAGACTGAGACAGCACAGTGATTATAACCAGAGCCCCGTTCCCTTCCTCAACCAAAAGCCCTACCCCAATGTAAACACCTGTAAACATACTTAATTGAGTAATTATCATGTTTTCTCTTGCTTTCCTTCCCCTCCCTCCTTTTACCCTGACATCCTGAATATTGCGTCTGCGTCCTCATGCTGTTCTTCTGTCGACTCTGCTTAGGACGAGATCAAGGCCGCTAGTCCCAACGGACATGAGGAACGTAGCAAGAAGTAAGCGTTTTACATTTACCTTCTTTCTGGGGAAAGATTTTGAAACAGTCCTGCTTTAAGGGTCCTCTCTCTGGGTTACAGCACTGTATACGAGTCCAGTTCTATTTTACACTGCTGTCCAAAGCTCTGTTTATAATTCCCCCAGATCCGTTTATTTAAACTGCTCCGTCTTAGTTTATCATCTCAGCTTTGAGCTGGTTTCTGATTGTCTGCTTTGTGTATCAATGAATAGGAAGAAGCGCAGTCGGAGCCGAGACAAAAAAAGGAGCAGGAGCCGCGAGCCAAAGAAGAGCCACGACCGTAAACGTAGCCGCAGCCGTGAACGACACCCCTCACGCAGCAAAGAGCGCCGCCGCAGTCGCTCGCGCAGCAAAGAGCGTGGCGGCCGCTACCGGGACCACAAGAGCACCTTGTATGTACTGCTTAGGCCCTATGCTCTGCTACTGTCGCCATGTTAGCCTCCACGGCCCTCTCTCACGGCCTGTTGTCCTCTCCCTGATGATTCTGTCGTTCTTCCAGCCATTGTCTTTTCTACCTGTCTGTGTGTTGCTCTGCCACTCCAGCTCTGTGCCCACCCTACTGACTGACTTTCCTTTGTTAGAATGAGTCTGCTTAGGAAGGTAGCATCTACTATTTCCTCACAGCAGCCCTACCTATAGGAAGGATGTAATAATGAGTTTCTGGGTTTTGAGCCAGCACAAATAACCCCACCCTTTTTGAGCCTGGACAAAGCTCCTGCCCATCCAACACACACACACACACACACACACACACACATACATAGCCCCCTCCCCCTAGCCTATGAAGCACATTAAAGCAGCAGTAGATACTGAGCCAACCTTGTCTCCAACTACAGCTCTGGCTTTAACGGCGGTTCCAGAGGCAAGACTGGCCCTGCCACTGCCATCAAACTCAGGTCTCTATCAACAATACTTACTGTCCTCTGGGGCACTCCATGTCTCGTGCTGTGTGCGTGCGCTTGATGCTGAGTGTGTGTGTGTGTGTGTGTGTGTGTGTGTGTGTGTGTGTGTGTGTGTGTGTGTGTGTGTGTGTGTGTGTGTG
>JAVQJS010004022.1:0-10710 GCA_036024795.1 Galaxias rostratus | reverse complement strand
AAACGGTAAACCTAGAAGTCCCTGCTTTCATACAGCTAAATCAGTCTAGATGCATTTACAAAATGACACACCTCAATCTTCTGCATCTATTTTTGTTTGCGTTTTTTGTGGCTTTTCAGCTCTTTAATGATGACAACACTTTGGCTAGCTGAATCAGAGAACCTGATTACTGCAGGGGCTATTTATCGGATATACCATTTCCAAAATTGTCAACTTTATTTTACAACAGTCGAGTGTGGTACTGGGTATCTCACACAAAATTGGCATTTTACAGCCTTGGCTTCTCTTCTTAATGTCTTAGAATAGGAACGTGAAAGAATATGTCATGGGCCATAAGTTCCTTATATTTGACACCATTTTCAGTCCAGGAGAACTGGACTAGTAATATGGTTTAGCTTCAGTCACAGAGAGTTCAAAGGGCAGCAATAGGAGAACCTCTCTTCATTGACATACCTTCACGTGCTGTGGAGCCGGAGGTGTGTTCACTCCTGTGGCATGGCAGTCCAGTGCTAATCCCACTATCTACTCAGAGAAGGCCTGTGCCTCCCAGGATTATGGACTGACCTGTTATTGGTTTAACATTAACTATTTCACACCGTCGACCTCTCATGGCTCCATTTATGTGAACCTGGTGCGGTTCAAATCCATAGCGTGGGTCGTCGACCTGGTCAAAATGTGTTGCATGACAACAACCGATTCAAATACATGTCTGCCATGAAGATTATTTTATATTCGGTATGTTCTTTACGTACAACACTAATCTTGTAATATTTGCTCCCAATCTCCTGCTGGATATATGACTGACCCAGATGGCAAGCGTCCTAAATGATTGATGAAACCTAAGATCTTAACCCACAATGTAGTGCAGTAGTACGTTTTGTAATGTACCTAAGCACATGCATAGTAATGTACTTTTTTTATGGATTCAGCCAAGTTGCAAGAGCAAGGGATGCACTTTATTTCTGTCTTCCCCAACAGTTTTGTGAATCAGAGAAATGCCTAATCTCCTGATAATCACAGATCAAATATCCTGCTATAATGCTTAAATGTTGTTGCTTTTTAATCACAGGAATCATATATGCAATGTAAGTACACACTTTGCATGGTAAACTAGGCAATTTGTTTGTCAACACAGAGAGGCCATCTTCCATAATGGCAGCCTTCTGGAATAGAACATGCCTAAAATGAGGAATTGTGTTTGTCTGTATCAGATTTGAATGTTATCGAGCCCCCTTCTCATTTGGGACCTGCTAAACACAGTCCCTTTGCGAATGGTGGATTATCCCCACTGTAATTGTATTCAAATGACAATGTGATTGCCTCTCCCAGGAGGATATTTGATTCCTTGAGACTGCACAAATTTTCCTTGATTGGGTTTCCATCATGGGCCATGTAATGTGGGATAGATGTCCTAGCAGGTCTTTGGTCTCTCAAATAATATCTCTCTAAGCAGCCCCTGGGCTTCTCAGTGGATCGGCCGGATTTAAATAATGGCACATGTGCCTGTGGCTCATAGACTTAAGCCTCATCCCTACCATAGCTTCTGCATTGAGAGGCCTTATGTGTAGAGCTAAGGGCACCTACCTGTCTTGACCCTAGCTTATGCATAGATGGGCCTTATGTGTAGACCTTAGGGCACCTATGTGTCTTAATCCTCACTTCTGCGTAGTGAGGCCTTATGTGTAGACCTTAGAGCACCTACACGTCTGGACCGTACCTTCTGCATAGAGAGGCCTTATGTGTAGACCTAAGGGCACCTACCTGTCTTGACCCTAGCTTCTGCATACATGGGCCTTATGTGTAGACCTTAGGGCACTTACCTGTCTTGACCCGAGCTTCTGCGTAGTGAGGCCGTATGTGTAGACCTTAGAGCACCTACACGTCTGGACCGTACCTTCTGCATAGAGGGGCCTTATGTGTAGACTTTAGGACATCTAGCCGTCTGCTTCGGGGGTTGATGGATGGGGAGGGACACACTGCGGAGGCTACAATGAGATTGTGAAAAGCAGCCACAGGCACAGAGCCCGCATACAGCATACTCTACGTGCCTCCTTATCATCTTAGTCATTGTAGTCATCTTGTGGCAATCATCGCTGTGTTGTCTGTGCAGTCTGTGCAGTCTGTGCTGTGCTGTGCCTCCCTCCTACGTTGTCAACGCACCGCATCCACACCCTCCCTTTTGCTCTCCTTGCACAACTTGACAGCGAACTGTCACCTGAGCCGGTTACAGTGACGATATGTCTGCAGGTTTTTGTCAATGCTATTTACAGCCTCGACCCACTACTTAAACAAGATGTTTTTAGTCGAGCAATAAGGAAGAAGGGATGGTTCTTTTGGAGTAAAACATTTGCAATCAATAATGTCTCGTTTAAATGCAATCTTGAGGTAGTAGTAATAATACAAGTTTTTTTTTTTTCTTCGAAATGTTTAACGGATATCACAAAGCAATCTTTAATTAATGAAAAGAACCGAACTCACAGTGCATGTGACATAATGGCATGCCTTTGGGGGGATTTCTTTAGCGCTACTAAATCATTACCTGCTTTTTGTGCTGGGGCGAACCTTTCTCTTTAGCGGTGCTTTGAAAGGCCAGCAGCAGCAGTGGTGGGGAACTGTAGTGTCACCCTGGGACAAATGACGCCTGGTGCCGTAGTACTAAAATGCATGGCCATTTTAAAAAGCTTGACTCGGGAGACCTAAACAAAATCACTGGTCACCACTCCTGACATTCCATACTTCAAGAGACCAATGAGGAGAGCATGTACTCTCTGCATTAACTCGCTGCCAGGGTCTGTCAACAGCAATATACCTAAAATGGTTCCTCAAACTTAATGGCAATGCCATTATAATACCGCCTCTTTTCTGCATAGACAGCACAGCCACCAATAGCAAATAAGCCGACACAATAACCCTGGCTTTCTCGTAAGAATAACAATATTAATGTATTGGCATCTGGTACATATTTTGTATCTAGTTATAGGTTAGGTGATTTATAGAAGAAGTTGCTTGATATGCAGCTTTACTTGCTCTGCTTCAGCAACTTCAACCTCTTAATAAGGTGGAAGTGAGGTTACCAAAGATCTGATGACTGCTTGCCATGACTCCCACACCTCAGGGTCTTGTGTTGTCTTCATGTCAGGGTCAGTCCAGCGTTGGTATTCTGACTGACAGTGGGGGACCCAGCCAGCGTGTCAAGCGAAGCAGGAAGCTAGGCAGTGGTCCGCAGAGGAATGAAAGGCTTGAGAGATGAAGGGCTGCATGCTAGTGCACTCCTACATGTGCTCTTTCTCTTCTCCCTGGGGAATTCCACATGCCAGACCGACAGCAGTCTCATTTGCTGCCCGAGACTCTGCACACTCCCCTCATTAACCAGGGGTTTTGTTCTTGGACCAAAATCCGCAAAGCTGGGATTACAGTGCCAAACATGTCAGCTCCTCTACCGCAATTTTCTAACTGGAGAGAGCAAAAAGCAGCGGGATAGTGTTGCGTCCGTGTAAAGTTGTTTCTACCATGGACGGAGAGTTTGTCATGCATGCTGGGAGGAAGTCACATGCTAAGATTTATGTGTCATGATGCAGGTGGCAGAATGAACATTTAAGTTAGCAATGTGTTGTGTCCATGCGCTTCACCTGCCAATAATCACATCTGCCCTTTGGAAGATGTATTCTCCATTGCACACAATACAGCATTGTGTATAAATGTGGTTCTGGATTCTGTTTTCCAAACTGGCTAGCATACAGGGGGTCAAGCCCGAGCAAGCGACATGCAATGGTGCATAGGTAGGCAGTGGCAGAAGCAGCCACATGCAAAGAAAATCGGAGGAGAATGTGTTTATGTCAAACGTATAAAAAAAATGAGGCTTCTCAGTCAATTCTGTCTGCAGTCTGTGACGACTCAATATGAACACAAAAACCTAATCCGTCTTCTCTCTCTTGAGCCGTTCTGGGCTTGGTGGGCGCAAGGCCAAGAGCCTCTGCTCATTTATTCATGATTTTTGATCCCTCCTAGTATGGACAATCCAATCCCAGCTCTGACAGGTCAGCACTTAGAGCTAGACACCAATCCCTAAGGATTGTATACTGAACAATAAACTCTTGACTCATTTAGTCCACTCTATTCACCCTGCTGTTTCAGCACTTGAAGTATGTTTGTGTCTGCGTGTGTCTGTGTGTGTGTGTGTGTGTGTGTGTGTGTGTGTGCGTGGTGTGTGTGTGTGTGTGTGTGTGTGTGTGTGTGGTGGTGGGGCTTGGTGACAAAAGCCTGTTCTGTTGTGCACTGTCTGTCTGTCGTGGTAATAGATTACCGTATCATCGTTGCGCTTGGTGTCTTCTCGGAGGCCTACCTTCACCAGCATGTTTTCCGCGACAAACACTTCACATATTTCATCCAAGCTCACTGGAGAACCGCGTTCTCTGCCGAAAATGAGGTCAACAACTCCCGCGTTCAACTCCGGCGAGTTCTTGCAGCAGTGCACACTTTTTTACACTTGCTTCATTCTCAATCACAAATGCCTGTTTCCTCAGAAACATCTTTTTTTTTGTGGTAACGAGCCTCTCTATAGCCTCAAAACACTGTTAACGTTTAGAGCGAGCTGCATATTCCCCAGCTGTGATTACGGTTTTAAGGTTTTAAGTGCCTGTAAGTGTGGGTATTCATCTCTCCTGGTTGGTCTCTCGGGGCCCGCAGAGGACCGAGACACAGAAAACCTAGGAGTTGAGCTGTGTTCCTTTCTGCCAGGGAAGAAGCCTTGTGTCAGCTCTTCACCACTGTGGCTGTGAAGTAAGACACTTCAAACTGAAGATTTATGGCTGCTCTACTTGGCCTTTGTGTAATTTTCTAAAGATGAATCTGGCGTCGCGGGCCTCGACAGGGTGCTCCTCCATGGGCCCACCACTCATGCAAAAAGGGAGAGACCGACACACTGTGACTTGGAGAGCGAGACAAACCGCTACCGAGGAGAGGAACGGGCGAGCTGACGGAGGCGCTGGCGGAGACAAGTGTGTCTGATTGTGGGGTTGCGACCGTAGATGGAAACGACGGAGCCGTGTGAATGTGATCTGTAAGTATAAATAAACATGGAAAGTGAGGGTCTGTAGTGGAGGAAACAATGTAGGGAAGGCATTTAAACGTGAGGGAGGTTGGGCATAGGGAGGGGGGGGGGGGGGGCGCAACCAGGGTTGTTTCGTCTCCCGGGTGTATTGCAGGAAGCCCGGGGAAGAAAGAGAGGAGTTTTATTTTGGGGGTTATGTAAGAGTCTCATTAATAGGCCTATCAGAGGACCACTGTGTCGGTGTCGGCTCGCCACAGCTGACCGGCCACCACACACTGTGCCGTGGCCCTTCAGCCAATTAGAGACTCGACGGCCCCCGACCCATTTCCTTCGAGGAAACAGCCCACTCTCCTCCTGCATGCTGAGTGAGTGGGAGCCACATCTGAAGCAGAAGGCTTCTGAGGCCGTTGCATTTACACCTTGTTGAAAAATGTTCACCTTACTGGGCCAGGTGCTTGGAATCAAAGCCTTGGTGTGAACTGAAATGAAAGGATCTCCTCTCCCTCAAGGACGAATTTGTCGCTCTTATATGATTGCTTGTTTACCCCACTGAGCTCTGTCTCTGTTCCCCAATCAGTTTATCCGCCGATACCAAACATGGCACAAATCCCCCCCCCTATGAACGCATACTGCAATGTTCACAACCAGAGCAATGGCATCCTTGCGAGTTGTTTGCTCACATCTATTTGACCAAACCCTGGCTGGTATCGTGTGCACTTCCTGAAGAGGGTATATCTTGGGTTGCGGCCATTCCCACCCCTTGGCATTGTAGGCTTTGGCAGAGTCTATACTCTGGAATAATGGTGTGGAATCCTCCTCTAAATGTTGGCAACCTCTTGCTATACGTCTACCAACATATTTCATCTGTCAGTAGAACTTACCCATGAAGTCTCTAGAGTCCTACATCTGCTCCAGTAACATAATCAACTTCTCCCTGGCCTATACTGTATGTCCCCTTGGAATCTGGCCTTGAAAAACATCTGTCTCAGCATGCTCCTGAAAATGTTGTGAAAGAGGAGCTGTAGTATAGACAGAATAATCAAATAATTAGAATTTCAAAAAGAAGGAACTTCTTATCGTTTGGATGAGATCACAACAGCGAGTGTTCCACAACGTTAAGGGTTCGGCAATGTGTCGGTCGGTGTTTTGAGGAACAGCTAGATGTGCTGTTTACAGCAATTAACCCACAAAGCCCCATTGTGTAATTGATCTCCCCATCACTGCATGGCTATTGACGGGAGGCGAGCCCTGAAAAGAGGACGGAAGTGCCCAGGGGACCAGAGCAGCAAAAAAAGAGGCTTTGAAGTGAGGCTAATGGTGGTGGAAGAATTCAACCTACATACTGCAACAGAGGATACGCGCGTAGTTGCTATTCGTGGCACGCCTGTCTGTGCTAGATACTTTGTGCCTGTGTGTTTTTACCCGGTATAGGCCATGTTTATGACCCGTGCTTGTGACGACAAAGTCTTTCATGTTGCACTTGACTCTTACAGTGCAATGTATGCTTAACTGCAACATTCTGACCCTTAATTAGTGTTTGAATTGGACCTATGAGTTGTTCCCAATATAGCTTTGTCCTTCAAAGCAGAGAGGCTCATCCTTGTCTGTTTTCAGCTCCCGTCTGCCTCTGGCTGTGCTTGTACTGTGGGACCACATTGGCCGACCAGCTCTCAGACGCATTAACAATTTAACAATTTTCCTTTGAAGTATGAGCGCTAAGGTCTCATTTGGGGATTAGCCCCTTTTCCCCTCGCGATGAGGTTCGCCACACTGCTCAGCCCTGTCGGCCCTCACTCATGTTAGCAAGGATATATGTGTTGATGTCTGTGGTAAGGTAGGGTCAGTAGTGAGATGAAAGTTTTTCTCAATATTTAACAAACTGTTCATGCAAGATATAAATAAGGCACAGTTTCATTTTTCTTTTAATTTGTAAAATTTTGTCTGTCGGACACAATTCTCAAACAACTTGTACGTGAAATCCTTCAGTAACAGCATGCCAGATTTGCTCTTTCAGTTTGTTATTAAGGTAACTAGGGATGTTTCTTATTTCAAATACCTTGTATTAGTGGTTATATCATGTTGTTTTTCCATATCCAACCAGTGATGGTTACCTACCGACAGAATTTGAACCTTTCCAGAATAGCTTTTCAGCACTGTCAACAAGGTATTGGTACCGTCACGGGGGTCCGGTCTCTTCTGTACAGTACCTTCGCGGTCCTCCTGAAGGCTGTTTCCCCTCATTGTAAAAATGAGTTCACAGTAACCTTTGTAAAGGGGGCAGGCAAAGCTTTTCAGGGGGACAACGAGGGTAAACCGATGACAGGACCCTGAACACTAATGCAGCCCAATGCATAAAACATGGCCCAGCTGACTTCCATTAGAGGCTTCCTGAACTCTTCTTCAACACATTGGAAGAGCAAAGTCTCATAGTCCCAGAGCGTCCCATTTCCCGCCTTCTCTTCCCATCCCCAGCTCTGCCTCTTTAGACGGTGACAAACCATAGAAGACACCTAGGGTTTTCAAAGCACACTAATATGACACCAAAAAGGAGGTGGTGCCAAGCGCAGAGGGGGATGCAAGGGGTGGCTGTGAGTTGCACTTTTTAAACTGACAATAATTTATTATGCCCTGAGACTAAAATGCTGAAAGTAACGTGTCTTTTTGACATCGAACAAAGGCTGGTGAATAGCTTGGATCTCGTGTGCAGAGCAGTAAATGCCAACAGAAGCCTTGACAGTGAGGAATCAGGGATGCTCTGGCAGCACAGAGGTGCCCTTGATGTTGCTGGCTCGTCTCAGTGCAGCCACCATCTCAATTCCATATGTGCTCCCTCAATTGCAATGTATGCTGTAACAAGTAACTTTTTTCATAATAAGTTGAGTCCTTTTGAACGTAATTCTCCCATGAATTGACTGTGTATTAAAAAAAGGCATTAGGATGACTGTATGAGTGAATACTTCTTGAAGATTTCCATCATGTTCTTAGCATGTTTTTATTGTATCATACTGTATAAGGTAATAACTTGAGTTGACAAAAAGTGTTGGCCTTACACTAAGATCTGCAGACTATCATCGTCCATACACATGTAGACATATTAATGTTTACTGAGTAGATGTCTTCAACAATCAATGCTTTGCTGACTGTAGCAATTCTAATTTCCTATAGCAAGACTGTATAAAAAACTAGTAGTGATTACAATTATTGATGTTCCTTTATTGCCCCTATTGTAGATAATTACTTAATACATAGTAATAAGTTATTATTACCATTGTGTATGTAAGAAATATATTTCAACTCATTTAGATTTAAAGAATATATAATCATATAAAACACATCCATAGAAGATTATTATACAATTGAAAACATTGACATACCCCATTAGACAAGGTAATATACCAGATTGATCCACACCCTATAGCATACAAAGTGCTCTTGTAGATATGCCCTGTAATCCGTAGTGTCCGTTAACTGGGGTAAAGGAAAATCAATCATTGCCATCTGGGAGTGTTAATCGATCATGAACTAAAGTTGCCCTTTCCCCTGTGCATAACCATCCGCGATGCAGTTGCAAGCCTATTAGTATGTCAACCCTAATGTAATATTTATAAATCGTATTGGCTGTAGAATTAAGTCTGGCTTTCTAGAAATTCTGTCTATTCTTAACAAAAATTCCAAAGGCCAAAAGGAGGATGTGAGGTGCATACAAATCAACTGCTGCCTGTCTGCTTATTATAGCCGGCCTTTCCACCATATCACACTCTGCACATTGCAACTGTTTGTGTCTCAATATGGATAATAACTAATGCGCCTTTTAGTGTGGGAACATCAAAATTGGAGACTGGGGTTGATTCAAACAGTTGCAATTTTAACACGTTGCCTGCTCAGTGCTGGGAAGATAGGCTTGAGCTCTTAATAAACAGTTTTCAAAAACACTTAACTACTTCCTTAATCAGACAGCTGGTCATATTACATTATTGTATCGCTCAATTATCATTTCAGAGCTTTCAAGTGAGTGAAATGATCAATTATTAAAATTGTGTATGTTAGTGTAAATAGAACAAAAACAAAAGTTACAGAACATTTTGTAATACATTATTTAAACTGTGTCAACGTGCTGCATGTCCTAAAAATACAATCTTAGTACATTTATACTGCTATATGTACTTGTATAATGTGTGGAGTACCAAGCATGTTTTATTTAGAATTCAACCTATTGTTATACCTTCTCCTAGTTTAACTCCAGTTGCTTCTCTGCCAAGTCCTGGGATAAATAGATCACTATTTATATCTACCCATATGGTGGAATGCAAGCCTGCAAGAACCAGGCCACCTTATAAATAGCCCTAATGCCATTTAGGTTTATATTGGGACTCTGTGTACTGTCCACATACGAGTCAAGCTATCTTATACTGCCCTGCCCCACTGCTTAGTAAAACCTGCATTGACAGGAGATGACATCTCTAGGGAGCCAATTCAAAGCTGATTTAGTCACCAAGTTAGCCTATTCCTTTAAGCCCCTTTTAAATCTAAGTTTAGATCTGTAAGAAGGGTCCCTCATTAGCCAGAGGTGGTTATTTTTTCACTGTCAGAGAGATGCACCATTAGCCGGTATGCTCCGACAGATCACCATCAAGGGCCACCAGCATGTGTAACACCCACGTGTGTTTCTTCTTCGTCGTGCACATTGAGATTGAACGACCCAACAGTTCAACCTGTGACCCTGTCTCGTCTGAGGGCCGTGTTGACATTACGGCATGCTGCGGACGTGCAGACGACCTCCTGGCGTCGAGGTCTTTCACTCGAGGGGGAGTTCCAGTCTCTGTGTGCGGCATGAAACAAAGACTTTAGCTGGCGGTTTGGCCGTGTCGTCTCTGACACCGCTGGCAGGCCATCGCCTCTGGCACATTCCTCTTTGGTCCCACCTCCTGTTTGGAGCGTGTGTCTCTGGACTTTCAAACCACTTGGTGAGTCATGGCGGGATTGGAAAGAGGGGGGGTTGTTTGGACAATGCTAAAGCACTGGCATGGCGTGCATTAAGACTTAAAGAGGCACGGTAAGCCTCAATCTAGGCTAATTAGAGTGCATAACATTGCGATCATATGGCCACATATTGAGAAGGAGGGTGTGCGTCAGAGTGAGAGGGTCTGTTTTGAAACGGAGGCAAAACTGCTGAGAACTCACTCGGCGTGAAGTATTGCTTTTTGTTATGCAACATAAGCAAACCCAAATATAGATGGAAAGTAAGCAGGAGAATGTTTCTTTGTCTCGCAGCATCAACAATATGTTTATGGATGAAATCCACTGTTGCTTTGTTTTGGGTTTGCTCTTCGTGTTACTCTGAACACAGGTTCTGTGTCAGGACTGAAAACCCGCTTGGGTCAGGACAACCCACACTAGCTGGAAAGCTCCTTCAATTTGATGGCTAAGTGCAGGAGAAGCACTACTGATGAGCGCTCCTCCTCATGGAATCTCTGCAGAGGACAATACGGAGGCTGCTTTAACACCTTTCGACCATCCATCTGGATGTGAGAGTACGGGGAGGGGTGAAAAGGTGTCAAGTGTGTCTCAAGTGTGTGTGTGTGTGTGTGTGTGTGTGTGTGTGTGTGTGTGTGTGTGTGTGTGTGTGTGTGTGTGTCAGCTCCGTGTCTCACACACCCTCT
>JAVQJS010004006.1:0-11415 GCA_036024795.1 Galaxias rostratus | reverse complement strand
TGTGTGCCTATACCACAGGTGGACTTCAATTAAGCTGTAGAAACATCTTAAGGATCAACAGTGGAAACAAGATGCACCTGAGCTAAATTTTAAGCTTCATGGCAAAGGCTGTGAATACTTATGTACATTTAATTTCGCATCTTAAGTTATTTATTTTTTACTTTTTTACATGGTCATTATGATGTTGTATGTGTAAGATTTTGATGAAAAAACTTTATCCATTTTGAAATAGGGCCGTAACATAACAAAATGTGGAAAAAGTGAAACGCTTTGAATACCTTCTGGATGAACTGTAAATAGGAATTAAATTATAGTTTTGTTTCTATATCATTTAAAATAAATCCCTTGTTTTGTTAATAAATTATCGAAATGGGAGCTAATCGAGAAACCTGTGTAACTTGTTAACTACACTGTAGGGATGAATACTGTTGATTCAAGGTTAATGGGGGTATTTGTTTACAAATGAGCAGAGTTGGCAATGTTTTTAAGGTCCATGTTTCACCTTTGTTCTCTGCAAGCGATGCTTACCCATTCTCAAACTTTAGAAATAATTTTCATCATATTGTATTTTAAACAGTGTATTGTCATTTAGCAATTTGCAATCCAACAGCAGAATATCAAGTTGAGAAAGTGACACTCTTTTGCCTTCCCTGAATTTTTAATATGATTTGCGTAATGATCCGGGCATTGTGGTGCACAGTGAATTAACTATTTTAAGTGCCAGTGATATGAAAAATACTTGAATTACATTATTTTGATTCACATTGATCTATGACACAAAATTTGTTCCAAGTGCAAACTTAATCAGGCCTTAATAACATAATTTGGGAAAATTTGTGAAGTATCCCTTTAAGTCCTAGCACTCTTACACTAAGTTGTGAGTGAGTTGTAGGTCAGCCCATCCATAAATAACTGCAGTAATTTTGTTAAGCTTTTCTTTTTGGCTACTAGGGGTATGCCAAAAGAGAGCAAAACAATGCATACCATTACTATTATGTTTAACACGATATAATAATCATAGTGTATAGAGAGTGGTTAACTCTTATTAATTTTGTTTTTTGTTTTTGTAGGATTCATGGCGCCGGACAGTCTGTACTGGAGTCCAGCAGGGAATCCCCATGCCCTGTTTTACTACAGCACTGTCTTTCTATGATGGTTACAGGCACAAAATGCTGCCAGCCAACCTCCTTCAGGTAACTAATACTTTTTTCACATATAGACAAAGACGTGGGTAAAACCCTGCATAGATGCGGCCAAACTCCAGGTAATAATGACCTGGGCTTTTCTGATGTCTAGCTATGATGCTGTGTGCAGCACACACAAACCATGTTAGCAAATCACCTATAATGTCTAACCTGTCACAGCAAGAACATTAATGGCAAGTAGGCAAAATTCTGGAGTGAAAGCTTCTTTTTGTTCAACTGGTAAAAGATTCAGGTGCTGTACTAATACATAAAATATGAATGGCAACATGGCCACTCTAATACACTGTGAAAAAACGATGTGAACATTTCATGATGCACCTCTTGAGCAGTTGCATATACAAATATATAACTTGCAACTTGCAGAAACAGTCTTTGTCAGTCTAACCTATCTTGTGACAAAAGTGTTGGGTTAATAGGTTCAACATGTGGAGTTCCTGGTTTGGTGTTGTTAGAAAGGTGTATCACACATAAGTCACACTCTTTCTCATACCCACACATACATGTTGTGTGGCGTCTGAATAGCATCAGCCTTAAAGGATGGAATATTGCCACACAATAAAAATGCCTTGATTTCAGAGAGGGAGATATTATAGTGTGAACCTGTAGGGATTAGTGTGTTTTTTAACAGGTTATGAGTTCCAGTAACACTTGTAGGCTTTTACACTCTACTGTGACTATACAACAAAAGGAGTAACCATGTCATCGTGTTTATCTGTAGGCCCAGAGAGATTACTTTGGAGCTCATACATATGAACTGCTGTCAAACCCCGGCCACCACATCCACACTAACTGGACAGGCCATGGTGGAAACGTCTCCTCTTCATCTTACAATGCTTAAGGAGTGTTTGGTTCTTTCTCGCTCTAGTAACAAGGCAGGTGGCTAGAAATGAGTCTCTGCAACCTGCGAAAAAAGATTCAAACGTTCCATAATTTTTTTTACAGCCAAGCCAGAATGTTTTAGACCAATCTTCTGGCTACTACCTTAATCAAATTGTTTTCTAGCCTGAATAAATAAATTGGTATAAATACACTTTTATCTATTATAAAGTGGAATCATAGTGTGTGTTCTATACTCTTTACCCCTCTGAAGTAGTGTAGTGGTTTACTGGTTTATTTTTACTTTTCACAACAGATGATACGATCCCCGCCCTTTAAAAACGATCAACTAGTTTCACCAATCATGATGGGCCTAAAGTTCATTGAGCTAAAACTGGATTAAGGTTAACCATTGCACTGAACTCTTAGGCTAAATAAAAACTTTAATCCCTTTGTAATGAGCTTTTGTGGTTTGTATCCTCATGTCTTGCAGTAAACAGAACGTGTTTGTGTGTATTCTATACATAGTTTAGCCAGTAGGCTGGAGCTAAAATTTGTCCTGAAGAAACAATCTTGCAGTTTGCTCTAAAACACAATTGATTGCAGTTTTTCGTCATAGGCATTTTTGTTTGTGTGCTGTTTTTTATCCGTGCAAAATTCATGTCATTCAATTCTGCTAATAAAGCAAAATCAAATAATTAATTAAATGGTCAGATTTTATTTTTGATCCCCTGTTGCATTTCTTTATTTGCTGTTACAATTAAGTCAATCCTAGGTGCCACCTAATAAGTAGGATTGTAGACCAGGTGAAACACCTGCAATAATGTACATTTAAAGGAACTGATAATTCTTATTTTATAGCACCCTGCTGGCTGTAGCCTGGTGCTCTAGTATTTTAATTACTTATTTTTGTCGAGCAACAAATGGCGTCGTTGGACAGTCAAATTTAATTTCAGTGACATTTTGCTGGTTCTGGGTAATGCTTGTGAAATGTATAAAAAATGTAAATGTCAACAGAATTATATCATGCCGTATAAGCTGTGTTTAAATATTGAGGAACCAGCTAGAAATTGAGTTAGGCACAATATTTACACTTCAAGAATATTCAGAACTCCGCAACAAAAAAGTGCAATTACATAGAGTAATGAGGATAGGGCATTCTTAGTGCATATTTTCACCTTGTAAGTTTCATGATAGATTTATGCCAACATAAATAAAACCACACATTTGTTATAAACCATTGTAGTATCTCTGTCCCCACTTTGGTATGCATGTACTTAAAAACGTCTGGAAAGCCAACTATATGCAACTGAATAACCATCTTAACAGGTTATACTAGTCCATGAAACACCTACTAGCTGTGGTTTTCCATGATACAATTTAATGGCAATCTGTATCCAGCCTCCTTGAGTAATACCTGAGCAAGGTTGCAGCACCTACTGTTGCAATCACAAAAATTTTTCTATGGTCAATTCATTTCTGGGTTATTTGCCCTTAAAATAAGTTAATTTGTTTGACAGCTCCAGTTTGGTGTAGCTGCCCAGCTTTACTGTGAAACTATCTAAATATCTATGGTTATGTTAGGAACACAGCCAAATGTAATTTGTGCCAATAAAGCAAACAAGATACCCTACCTGTTGGACCACCCTATAATAGCACTCTACATATAGAAACAAATTCAAATCCGACTGAACAGCAAGCAAAAATAAACCCATGCCGTCTTCAATGATACCCTGAAAGAATCTTTTGGATTCAGATATACTCAAGGTGACATACCAATCATATCCAGACTGATTCAGATGTGATCTAATAAAGTTGATATGCAAACATATCCATATATTATTCTTGTGTAGGCTCCCAAAAAGAATCAGCACTGGTAATTCAGTGAAACTTATGTAAAATACAATTTTCCAAAATACAGTCCTGTCCCAAAATCTCATGTTGGTCTAATAAAAACAAAAAAACACATACAAAAATGTTTTAGCGAACATGACAAGACTATATGATCATCCCACCCAATTATTTAGTTTCAACCACATTTACTAAATCATCTTTTGAGAATGTTCCTACTAATTTTTTCAGTATTTTAAGTCGAGGGAAACCCCCATTATGGGTAAACACAACACAATCAAATTGATTTGTACTTTTGAAACATGCGGTTATATTATGAGACTAAGCTTTACATTTTATGTATATCTGAATTTAAGTTTTAGTTCAGTTAAATAAACAGCATAATTGATATGTGGTGCCACCTATAGGCCTAACGTAAGAACCTGGTAGTTGAATTGCTTCAGGGGAGTTCTAAAATCTACATGTTACCTATATTGAGAAAACAACAGTTGATTAAAAATGTAAAACCTTTATTTAACACTCCATAGGGCTAAATGAGTTCATTATAAATACACAATTGAGAATTCCTGCTGGCATGTTTAACAGCTTTCCATTTCCCTGAATACTTTTTCTAGTCATACATTACCCTACTTCCAAATTAATAGAAAATCACTTAATTTGATTGTACATTGAAAATGACATGAAAAATCTAAGCTACTCGAAAAACCTTCCTTAAGTCTTTCCAAAAAGTACAATAGAGACAAACCGATGTTTGATATAAAAGATTAGCTGTGCCATTTAGACAGAATTGGGACAAAAACAAAGAAAGAATAGCATGATCAGGCATTTTGAGCTATTGAATTGATTTTGACCATTTTTTTTAGGTGCGTTCATTTGAAAGTAAAGACAAACACCTCAGCCCAATTGAGAATGGTCCGTTCTATATTTCAATAGGGTGGTCCAAGGGTTCTTGGTAATGAAGCGAAGATGTATCCTTTCAGGCCTAAGGCATTCTGCAGCATCTCCACTGTTGGCTTTTGCAGGCCCGCCAAACAGTGAACCACACTTGTCTTCAGCTTGTCCAAATTTGATTCCAGTCTGTACTGTGACGAAAACCCGGGCCGGCCATGTCCAAGGTCCCTATACATGCGAAGTTCAATTTACGTTAACAATCAAAAAAAGTCACTGTCAATAGGCAATATACCTATTCAAATCAAGTTTTATTTGAGACTTCCCTTTGATTCACAAAACATAGAAAATGCATTCAGAACCACTTCAAACAGAAACTTTCAAAAAGGGCGTTCAAAACATTCAAACACCCTATGAAGACACAACTCACTTGCACCATCACTCTTTCAAGCTCCCCCAATGCTCTCCTGACAAACATCACAATGTCATGTTCACACAGAAAGGATCGTAACAAGGAGGAAACTAAAGCAGACAGCATTCACATCAAATCTGGCAGCAAGAAAAGATACACAAGGGAATACAAGGGTACAAATACTGAAGACTAACAATCCAAGGAATTAAGCTTGATAGATATTTTGGAGAAAGGAAAGATTAAAACTCTCTGGAACTGCAATAAATGTCCGTGACGTTGGAAAGGGACACACTCGTACTTGCTTCTTCATCTCACTCGCACAAGCAGAAAGTTCTTTTCAACTCTCGCAGGCATGTGGCATTAAAAAGCATTTCACAGACAGTCCTTTTCACACTTGCTTTCAATTAGCTTTCCCGTTCGCTCACTCTCAGTCTTCCATTCTAGCCATCATCAATCCTATGCATTGATTTCAAAGGCGAATAAGAGCAGATTTTTTTATATCCATGAAAAAGGGAGAGAAAAAGGCAACACCCACCGTCTAACACAGAATATGCAGAGAAGCTGTGTTCTTTGATGGCAAAGCATTTACACATGGGAGGAGGGGTACTGATACTGAGATCGGTCGAACATTGCTGCCAACGAGGCGCTTCCTCCCGGGAAATTGGAAAAGAGTTGTTGAACTGCTGTAGAAGAGATTTTCATGAAGGTGTTTCCATAAGACAGCAAGAAAAATGAGATACAATATAGATATTAAACCTCAAAGGGTATCATGACTTTATGATGGCTGAGGGGGCTTTGGTGACCCTTGAATATACTCTGCAATGCATGCAATCTTGTCTCAGACAAAACACAATTTTCTCAAAAAACAAAAACAACCAAATAAAAGATAACATCTATGTAGTGTAGGGGTTTACCACTAAAAACCAAAACACTTCAACCACTCGAGCACTTTTTTCCGCAGTTTTGTCAAACACACGTAGATATAAATTCCCCTAAACAAAATTAAAGGCAATATTTTAAATAGCGGGGACATTGGGACTCAACTTTGAGTCTTCCATTTGAATCTCTTCCACTTTCATTACATACTTACCAAAGTTGTCTACTACCAAATCAAAGGACAAAATAAAGACCTCAAGGCTTTCTACATGCCCCAGCTGGAAGACTTGGACTCCATAGAAGTGCCAAAGCCAGAGCTAAAGCCACTACTTGAGGCAGAGTTATTCCCTGCAGCCCATCCTAGGCTTGCTGAATTGGGGCTGCTGTAACTGGTGCTGGTAGAACTATAGGTCTGGTCTCGAGTGGTAGGTGTGGTGCCTGAGGTGGTGGTCTGACCTTGCTGGTTAGCCAGCATGCCCATCATACCCCAGCTGCTCTGCAGCGCTGCCTGTGCAGCAGCCATCATGGCTGGGTTAAGGCTGAGAGCACCAAAGTTAACTCCACTGCTACTGTTACCCAACCCGCCACGACTACTCCCATAACCCTGACCCCCAAACCCACCAGCCCCGAGCCTCCCACGATCCATCATTTGCCTACTATTATTGTGCTTAGGCTCAGCATTGGAGATGTGCACGCTGACACCCTTGATAATCAGGTCCTCTCCGCACAGGGCTTGTGCAACCTATAGGAAATGCAGGGAGTGGAGTTATTTCTACAAACCAGATAGCCAAAAAATACATCCACAATGTTTTTGACGTATAAGGAGAGATGCCTACCTGGTCATCCGCAAACGTGACAAAGGAAAATGCCCGAAAGGGTTTAGGGATGAAGACATCAGTGACCTCCCCGTACTGCATGAAGAACTGCCTAAGCTCATCGGTAGTCATGTCTTCAGTACATCGTCCAACAAATATCTTACGACAGCGCTGAGGTTCATCAACGCCTGCCTGAAATTACATTATATTAAAATCCACTAATACGTTTTATTGCCTTGATATTATGGTCACAGGAACAGGGCAGAGCAATCACATACTTAAAAAATTGTGAGTTATTAGGACAAGGTTGTTTTTGAATACCTTTGAGTTGGGCAGTTTGCAATCACACCATCTTCCGTCAATCATGTGTCTCTGTGAGATCACCTTTGTTTGAGTCTCATATTCAGTGAACCTTACAAACCCAAACCCCTTTGAGTTTCCTGTCTTCACGTCTCTCTTCACCTGCACAGACAGAAAATGAAGTGTTTAGGAGACAAGAATTCAGATAGAGAAAGTTGGCAATTTTTACAACCTCAAACGATTTTACCTGCACCATGATCACTTCTCCAAAGGTGGCAAAGTAGTCTTTCAGATCTTGCTCTGATGTTTTCCATGGCAACCCGAGGACAATAAGATCGGACGTTTTCTCCACTCCTCTTTTAATTTTAACAGCTGAAGCAGCATCCATTTCATCCATCTTCCTTTTGTTATCTGGAAAGAAAACGATTAAAATCATCCATGGCTACTGGCATGGGCCGGCGGGCTACTCAATCATTGATTGAGAGAACGTTACCAATCTCATGACGCTTTTAGTCAAACAAAAAGTTGTACCTTTAGGGTAATTTACGACGTACACCAAGTTTCCCCAGTCGCTTTCTGGAGCATGTAATACACCTTCGACAAGTCGGACACCTCGCATGCATTGGGACACGGGACTCCTGTAACGTAGGCCGCACGCACCAGGGAACTGGGCTGCTACAGTTGATAGTAAAACTGTGCCATCATCCTCGGATGGAATCTCCATAGGCTCCTCGTTTTCATCTTCGGCCACGCGAATGTACAACTCTGCCATATTTTCTTATTTTCAGCTAACTAATGTTAGCTAACGCGCCACTCTTCGTCAACAAAATAGAGCACGAGGATTTCAAAAGCTTGGCTAACCAAGTACTGACGTATTAAACCTAACAAAAGAGGACCCTTCAGACAATAATCAACAACAATAATCCCTCAAATCCAATTTAAGAATTTGTTAAATTATCTAGTGTCCATGAGTCAAAAATATACGTTTTCTTCACCTCGAACGCGTTTAATTAAACCAAGTTAGTGTGCTAAATTATTAGCTAGGCTAGGTTAGGCTAGCGTTAGCTGGCAAAAACGCACCAAACCAGACTCGGTGGTCGTAAAAAATGAATGAGCTTCCTTGTCGAGTTTGCGTTTGCTTGCAAACGAGTTCCCGTTATTCTTTTAATCTTTCTTTTTTTACCACTGCGTAATATTGATCGATATTCTACTGTCAGTTATTCCGAAATGCAAATGCGTCCATTCAGTCTAAACAACCTTAACTACAAATACCAATCTTTTCAGTTACGGATTGGCTAGTTATGTCCCAACGTTAGCTTCGTTATTAAAATGGCAGTCCTTGTTCAATGCGGGTGACATCATCCTTTTGGGAGGTCCCACGGTTGTAGGGATAACCCTGAAAAGAATGTCCAATAAAACACGATTCTTTCCCGTTTTAGTCTTGGTTGGTACTACCACGGTGTTTTAAATGAGCTTATATATGTTTTTATTTTCTTAGTTTTTGACTTATATACATGTTACAATGTAAATTGAGATAACAATGTTTTGTGGATTCCCCTTCTTTATTCTTTATTTGAAACCCCTAAAGAAAGTGCGCACAGACAATATGCACAACTCCATTCGTTTTGTCCAATCTTGAGTTGCCTTACGTAACCTTTGCCGCCGCGCTAGATACAAGAAAGTCTAACTCGTTTAGATCGTTTTAGGTGCAATTCAGGATAAGAATTTAACGTATTTAAATTACTAGATTGCGGTCATTTGTTTTGTTTTGTTTCCACCAATCATAATCATCAGAATGGCGTTGCTATGTAGATGTTGATATTACGTGAGTTGACCGATAGGAGGAGCGCCGCACGAATTTATCCTTGATAAATTAAGAATGATACTGCCCCCTACCCAAGTAGTGTTTAGCATACAGTATGCATCGTAGTTAAGGAACAGTTGTCAGGTTTTGCAACAACCTTTTTTGGGGTAGATAATAAACATAAAATCTATTTGCCAGAGATTCACACATAAATTAGAGTAAAAACGTACCCATTTCAGCAAGGTTTACATCAAAGTGCTGGCCATTTTGTTAAATTACAATCCATGGCATCCATTTGCTGAAAGCATCATGCATTATATGGCACATCTCTGGTTAATATTCCAACTTGATAGTGGGGATCCCCTACACCAGTTTGAAGCAAGAACTTTTTGGATGAGTGATGCACAATAACTGTTTTGTCCAAAAACAGGTAGTGCAATCAATCAGTTAATTGTGCGTTACTTAATTTATTCAAAGTTTGGTTGATTAAATAATTATGCATTTCCATATATGATTTGCATAATTATTGTTTATTGATTGCCATATCTGTAGTTCAGGGATATGATCATATTCATTTTCTAAGATTATCAGTATACCGTGTCCGGTCTGTCGGCAAGGGCAGAAAGTATTTAGTAATTTTTTCCCTTATTTTTTACATTATGCCAGGAACATGATGTTGTCTCGATATAAGAATATTCTTTCTATGTCCTTAGACACAGCTCTCATTTTAAGTATAGAGGTTTTCTTTGGAGCAGGGATCAGAAACACATTTTAGTTACATTTCCTTTGTCAATGCTTGTGTTATACTCTGGATAAATTCGTACAACCTGCTTATGCATACTATAAGCAACATGAAATCACATGGTGCTCTCTTTGTTGGGTTGTTAACACAACTGTACGGTTCGGTTTCCAAATTTGGGTATACGGGGTATATCGGAATGTATATGATATATTATACATGTATACATGTATATTTGTTGTGTTTTTTCTATTAGTTGAGCAAATAGGTCACTGTACTTAATTATTTTAGAAGCAGTTGTGTTTTGGTAAGTCTGTGAATGATGAATATACAACTCCTTTTTTGTGTTGTTACAATTTTTCAACCTTTTGTAAGATAACAGGCGTAGTAGTTTTTTGCTATGAGGGATCTATGGATCATTCTGTGACTCAATTTTTTTTCAAACGTTCCCATGATCCCGGGGAACGCTGATTCAAATGGATCCCACAGGTAATGGTTTTGGGATGGTTGGCTATATACATTCTGCTGCAAACCATGGTATTATCCAAATACTGTATGGGTATACAATGAGATGTGCATAGTTTAATGTATGATCTAAGGTACATTATCAAATAGCAGTCTATCATTTAGCAGAGAAAAGATGGCATGAGAGACAAACCCTAAAAATACCCAGATCATCATTGAACTTTCACCAAATTTCCCAGTGGGTGTAACACTATGTTGTGTCCAACCAGATGACCAGCGAAACTGAAATATGCAGTTGGTTCAATAATGATCTGGGGGTGTTTCAGCAAGACTGGAATTAGGCAGACTTGTCATGGTGAAGGGCGCACAAATCAAGCTATGGACAAGATTGTCCTGGAAGTACTCATGCTTTCTCCTGTTCTGGCAAAGTCCCCGAACTCTGAGGATCATTATTCCAGTAGGACAAGGTTCCATGCCACACAGCTAGGTCAATCAAGGTGTGGATGGAGGACCACCATGTAAAAATCTGGCCACGGGCAAGCAATTATACAAACCTCTACCCATTGAAAAACTGTGGAATGTGATCCAGAGGAACATTTATGGTCAGAACCCATCAATCAAAGCAGAACTGCTTAAATTCTTGTGCCAGGAGTGACATCACTAGCAATGACTGGTGGAGAGCATGCCAATATGCATGAAAGCATGCAACAAAAATTTGGATTATTCCACCATGTATAGATTTTGAGACTCTTGAGACCTGCAAGAGTTTAAATTGTGATTTATCACGACTAAACACAGATCTATAACATACAGCATCTATGTAAATGCCCTTATGCTATAAAACAAGACAATCCCTAGACAACTGCTTTCAGTTACTCCAGTGACTGTTGTGGTCACTGTTTTGAGAGTTGAGTAAACAAGCAAAATACATCAAGTGCTCTTTGCGATCATTTCCACAGGGCAGACACTGTCCAGACCCATACCAACCAGCCATTTTGTAAACCGGTCTCTTTTCTGCCTACTTAAGTCCTATGTTGAAGAAAAGGAACCGTCAAGGGCTCAAGGTAGCCTTTTGAAAAAATTTCTACAACTGAAATATAGGATCAGTGACCAGCCTACTTTATAGCATAATATACTAGCATTTCCAATCTTGTACATTTTTATAAATGTAATCTGTTTCATGTTTTTGCTGTGATTATTAGTTAAAGATTGCAATGATTAAATGTTGCATGACAGGGAAGTAA
>JAVQJS010003990.1:0-12050 GCA_036024795.1 Galaxias rostratus | reverse complement strand
AAGACGGTGGATTCGGTTGGTGTGTGGGGGGGGTCCTCGGTGGTTTGGGCAGTGAAAAATGACACCCCCCCCCCCCCCCACCCCGCGCTCTCCCTCACCGTCTTGGTGTCACATGAGCTGCCGTATACGTTAAGCAGACGAGGCGGGATAACACCTTTTCATCTCTCCGCCTGCTGATGGGAGAGCGCCCGTCGTCTCCAGACCGGACGCTCCATGTCTACGTCCGTGTGCGCGATGGGCGGTGCACATTCAGTTAGATTAGTAAACATCTTTCTCTCTCTCTCTCTCTCTCTCTCTCTCTGTGTATCGAGACGGCAGATTAATGTCACCTCACGGATTACCATTGAGGTGATATAATCTGTCTGGAATAGCTTCACAAAGCACCATACCTGCTCTCTGGTCCTGTGTTCAAATTTAATCTGATTGAGTAAGAACAGCTGGTGCATTTCTCCACCGGTAATTGCTCTATAGTGTTACAGTTTTGAGATGGCAGGTCCATTTCCCACCGGTGCTGGTACAGTCACACAAAGTCCCGTACCTGCTCTCTGGTTTTATATGACAGTACTGAATAGCAGGTCCATTTACCCCAGTGCTGGTACAGCCACACTAAGCTCCATACCAACTCTATGGTTTTATATGACCGTACTGAGATAGCAGGTCCATTTCCCCCGGTGCTAGTACAGCCAAACTAAGCCCCGTACCTGCTCTATGGTTTTATATGACGGTACTGAGATGGCAGGTCCATTTCCCCCGGTCCTAGTACAGCCGCACAAAGCCCCGTACCTGCTCTCTGGTTTGAGGTTCTCCACCGCCGTGTGAGTCCGGTTGGTTCTCAGGATGGACACCTGTTCACCATCTGGGCCCTTGGTTGTGGAGATGACTTCATATTCTGTGAACAACAGATGACGCGGAACAAAGTTCAAACTGTATGTGGCTTTGGGTAACATGGGATGATTTAGTGGTGACGTAAACTATTAATCATCTGAACTTACGCTGAGAACATTAGCCTAACCCATTAAGGTTTGGTATAACATTCACAGACGCGGTGAAAATAAATCTTGGCTGGAACAGATCACTTTTAGTTGTTTTTTTTTTTTGCTGCGAAACATCAAGATCATGAAAAGAACATTCGTAAAAGACAGACGTTGATTGACAGTCGCCGCCCCCCTCCCACACCTGTGGTGTCGTTGTCGGTCTTCTCCCAGTCCAGGATGACGAAGGAGGGGCACCCTTCCACCGTTACCACGGTGAGGTTGGAGGGCGGAGACTTGGGCGGGGCCGTCACATTCTCGTGCTCTCCGCCCTCCTCCTGGGGGAAGTAGTGGAGGGACGTGGTGATGGAGCAAGGCTCGTCGGGCTTCTTGTCTGTTTTGTACACGACGTGAGGTGCTGAAGAGTTCAGAGAGAATGAGAGAGAGAGAGACCGAGAGAGAGAAAAGAGAACAAGAGAATGAGAGAGAAGGGGAGAAAGAAATGGCAAGCAAGGGAAGAGAGAAAGAGAACGAGAGTAAGAGAAAGAGAGAGAAGGAGAGAACGAGAGAGAGAGAACGAGAGTGAAGGAGAGAAAGAGAGAGAAGCAGAGAATGAGGACGAGAGTGAAGGAGAGAGAGCATGAGAGACAGAGACAGATGGAGACAGAGAGAGAGAGAGAGACAGGGTTAGAGTTAAGAGTTTTTTTGGTCTAGCTCTCCAGACTTAGCAATGCTGGCAGTAGATCCTATGGCTCTTTACACTGCAGAGCTAGCCTGGGGCCACAGCTCTGCTGCTTCTGATTATTAGTGTTTACAGTTTTCCCCAAGCAGAGGAGTTTCATAAACTATGAACTTCATCAATATAAAGTAACCAAGTTCAGCTCTGTTTAGATGGAAAATATGTTTTTTTTTTAAACCAAAACGTGTGACATAGTAAGATGTGACCTTCCATACCGACAAAGCGTTTCTTTCCCAAAGCGTCCACATCAGAGGCGGGTAAGGAACTGAACAGAGAGGAGTTCTCCCAGCTTTCAAATTGAGTAACTGAGAACAATCACAAAAGGCGGCGGATGTAAAATAGTCAACCTATATTTTTATATTTTACAACAACAAAAACTGTCTTTGTTTTCATAAAAACTGAAGAGTACAAACGAACAGAAATAAGGCAAACATGGAGCTGTCCATCAACAAGCATTGTCGGAGACGCGTACCGTTAGCGACTGGCGCAACGGTTGTTGTGTGTTTGCGTTCTTGCTTGGCAGGTTTGACCGTGACCGTGGGAAACTTGGGCTTCAGCATGGACAGCTTCTCGGCTTGCCTCAAAATGTTCAGCTTGTCTGGAGGGGAAAACACACGTATGGAAAAGTGAAACACGTGCCACAGGTCATGTGAAGGACTCTGGCCCACGGGACATAACAAAGAACTCAGAACTCAGAACTTAGAACTCGGAACAAAGAAATGCCTTCTAAATGACCTTCTGTAGGTCTTCCGAGTCTACAGGCTACACAAAGTGCACGGACTCTCCTGAACAGCTCCTACACCTCGTGTGTTTGACCAGCTTGGTGAACTAGACTTGGAGAATAATAACGCATGACTTGCCAATCTCACTCAGCCTTCCCACCAGGTTGGTCTTCTTGTTGACTGGAACGGCTGGACGAGGCGGCGATCCTGCAACATAAGACCGTCGCACATTCACAGTGAACGTCAGCTCGGTTTTTATGCGCCATTCAAAACCCAGCACCTGACTTTGCGTTCAGTGTCGACCAGAGAGACGTGCCTGTTTCGACTGCTTTAGATAGGAATAATCAAAACAACAGCGAGGAACAACCAATCTTTCTCATGGGAAACGGTGGAACACAGAAGAACTCTAAGCAATCCTTTGACTCACATCACAAAGAAGATCCATGCTAAAAACCGAAAGGGTCTACATAGTGGCAACCGCTTTCAAGGATGATAACATCGGCCTAAAGACTTACTTTAGCGGGAGGTTCTTTTTTAAGTGCGCATTATAACCCGCTTTTGAGTCACTGCTACTTGAACTCTATGCCTATCCCAGACGAGCCCATGAATTTCTGTGATGTCCTCTGTGTGCCAAGGATTTTCACCAAGACAAAATACTCCAAACCTGCTGCCAATTATCTGACTCCTCTAGAAAGGACTTCATAATCAAGGAATTGTCTGTGTTCCAACACCAAATGTAGTTCAGGAAAACCCACAAACTGAAAGCGATAGTTCAGAAACAATGTGGGCACATTCCTTTCAAATTGAAAAAATATATAAATATCCTTTCCCCCAAAACTTGCACTTTCGCTGCTTTATTGAATTTCACTGAATGCACAGAGTCTTTTTTGAAACCAATCAATAGGAGCAAACACACTCTTTTTTTCAAAACTGATTCGGTGTAGCTTGTAGAAAAATATTTCGTTCCCTACAGCCAAACCGACTGAACGCGAACCATATATATCCATTTACATGTACAAAACAATGAGCGCCCAAATGACCTCAGGAAACACATGTGCACAAGATCCCCGGGACAGCTTCCTCGTGTGATCTTGCGCAGCATGCCAAACGCGTGGCTCTTTTCTAATGTAGAAACACACAACCCTGCAACCAAAAGCAAACATTCAATTCCACATTTGGACAAAAAAGGCCGAAGCGAGCCATGCTTTCCTGATTGCACGAGAAACATCCAAACATTGGCACTTCTGCAGCGATGCACGACTCGGTGAAAAGCTTATTGTTCTTACAAAAGTCAACACTTGCAATCAAGCAAGAAGCAAATGGGTTGAAGCACGTGGACCCTGCCCAGGAAAATCGACTAGAATAAAAATCGGAGCCTCAAATCCAAATATGAAGCGTGTTATTTGGGCCGAGTTATTAAGGAACAGTTTGTTCTTAACATCTTATGCGGTGAGAAAAAGTGCAAAGCTTGGTGGCGGGGGCCGCGCCAAAACAGGGCTACTTTAAAAGTAAGCTAATGACCAGAAGGCCGCATACTTTCCGAGAGCAGAAAGTATTTTCCAAAGGCTCCAAAGACTTTGGTCAAGGTCTCCATCTTGTTGACCGAGGCTTTGGGCCAATCCAGGCCTGCTTTGGAGGCGCTGCGCTCGGCCGGATTCATGCAGTTTTCGATAAAGACGACAAAAGGGGGAGGGGATCAGCGCGTTGCGTGGAGCTAGCTTGGGGGGTTGCAGACTGGACTCATGCCTTTACCAACCATAAAGACGGTCTTCAATGGAAGGCCCTGAGTGGCCCACTACAGCAGGGAACTCGGGCCTAACGTCTTCAGACAAGGAGTTGTTGGCTGCGGGAAGAGTACTCGGGTTAAAATAAGTGTTTCTCTTTGTTGTTGTTTTAGACATGGTCTCACATTTTATTCCGATTCGAATCCTATTCACAGTGTTCAGACATGTTGCTGGCAGCAGGAAAGGAACTCTGGTTAAACACTGTCCCAATGTTCTTTTGTTGTCGTTTTAAACATGGTTTCACGTTTTAGCATGACTTCAATCCCATTCACAGTATTCCACTGTTTAACATCGTACTATAACGAAAGGCGCGACCCCCCCCCCTCCCCCTTCAGTCTGACAGCAAAACATTTTCAAAACCGCGCGACTTGATGAGGATAGCAGTGCAGAGACGTAGACAGATACATCACACCATGATGAAGCACCACAAAGGGAAAACACATGAAATGGAACATGATGGACAACCAGAACCCACACCAGCCCATGCACACAAACATGCACTATATAAAACATATGTAAGGCCTTAAGAAACCTTAAAGCGCCGTTACATTGGAGAAAAAAAAACAGCTTTAATAACTTGTAATTTTACTAACAAAATTACATTTCCCCCGAATGTACCGTTACATTTCAAACTGCAGATTCAGCCAATTTAGAGCGTTGTTCAAATCGTCCTTGCTTTTCAATTTGGACGCCGTGTTGTTTTAGAAACAGAATGTCAAACGTCACATTGAATAAGGCATGCGCAATGGCACAGCTTTGTGTAGAGGCAGCTTAGACCAGCTGATGCTCAACAAAAAGAGTTGACCAAGCGACGAGGCAAAGTCGACACCTCATCGTCACGTTTACTAAATCATTGATTGCTCTATCTGGCACTTTGTAACACTTTGTAACGCTTTGTCAACAGCAATTGTAGTGTTTAGCCGGTGGTCGACAATATCCTGCAACAACATCACCGCAGTCACGTTCAGACGGCACCCATTTTTTTTGACAGACAGCGACACGATGGACGGACGGACAGGCTGGCAGAGAGCGATGGATGGGAGGGAGGGACGGGAATATTATCGACAAATGACAGGAGATGAACGGGGCGGATGACGCTGACGTCGACAAAAAACTGCAAGAGAGATGAGGCCGCCGGTGACGGCGACTTGAGGTTAATGATGAAGAGGAGGAGGAGAAGGAGGAGGAGGAAAAACAGAGTAGGAATCAGTTTACCCATGTGCAGTCGGGACCACATGACTGGTTTGGGAAGGGCAAGGCCCCTGTGGTGCTCTCCGTTGGCTGTGGGGATGAGAGGGGGGAGGTTATGGAGGAGACACATTTCTTTGTGACAAAGAGGAGAAACAGCAGAATGCTCTTTAAATAAGATTAAGTCGTCACCCCCTGCCCCCAAGAAAAAGTGCTGTTTCAAATGAACAGTAAAACATGTTTTGAGTAAAACATCAAATTAAGGGAATTTGAGTTCTCTGCAAGTCATCACTGGACATTTTCTCTGAAATCGGCACCTTCACCCGTACTTTAGCTTAGCCATCTCAGATGGCGAGACAGATAGACAGCCGTGTCCAATTTCGGCTTTGAAGCGGACTCGGGCCGTCAAACGCGAACCCGTTCACGTTCTAAACATGAAACCAGGCCTTTGAAGAGCCAAACGTCCCAAATTCGATCTCGATACCCACCCTACGAGGAGCACACTTAGAAAGAAAGAAAGAAGAAAAATCCACTGTCACAGTGGCAAAGGAGCATTTCAACTCAACCCCACATGAAAGCTCTGTTAGATGTAAAGTTAGGAGAAGGGGGTAGAGAGAGTGAGAGAGGGAGATGGTGCAGAAAGAGAGACCGACAGATAGACAGGTAGAGAGCGAGAGAGAGAGAGAGAGAGAGAGAGAGAGAGAGAGAGAGAGAGAGAGAGAGAGAAAGAGAGAGAGAGAAAGTGAGCAACAATTACAAAGAGGAAAACATCTCCATTACCCCCTGGTGTCCTGGAGGTCTTGGAGGAGTTACTGGCCCTAGAGGAGGAAGAGGAGGGCTGTCTTATGCCGTTAGTGAAGGGGAAAGAAGGGTGTCTGGGGCTGGGCTTCATGGTTCTGGCAACCATGGTAACTTCTGGGCCGTACGGCCGCAGAGGCAGGGAGGACGTCCGGTTCCTCTGGTTGCCTAGGAGATTAGAAACAAAGGCAGGGCCTCTGGTCACAGGTCAAAGGGATGTCCGGTGCTTCTCAGTAGGAAATCCGTGATGCCATTCAGGCATGCGTTTAGCCACAGCAGCAGCCTGCACAGTGTCTCTATGCGGTGAAGAATCAGTACTGTTTAAAACGTTTACATCTAGTTTTTTGGGCTGAAAATAAGATTTAAAAAAAAAAGTATGTGATATGATATGATATCAATATAACATTAAACGTTAAAACAAAGTTTGGTAACTTGTTTTATGGTAAGTGTTTGTGTGGTACGAGCTACGACTGGTTTTAAAACCCCACATGCCAACTTGATTATAAACAAAGAGTTGCCAGCCAAAACACCTATACATTTGAATTTTTTGGTTCATTCTGAAATTATTGGGCACACACCCAAAGTTACAAATTTGCAAGGGATGTTCATTCTTTCTTGTTCTGTGTAAATGAAAGGTTTGTTTGAGTTACACTATGTTACAATATCACAGCAGATCAACACGGGCCCCTCAGGAATCAAAGTGGCAGGGTGGAGCCTTAATGTGTTCCAGGTTCAAATCGCAGAAGCATTTTTGAAGCAATTCACAATCTCGGGAATCCACAGTCATATACGCATAGGCTGATGAGACCAGGAAACACAAAGGATCCATGACCGTGAGATTGTGGGTGATCAAAGCCAAAGTTTCACGCACAAAACGTCTAGAGGGAGTTGAACAAAACAGAAACAAGAAGGGTGACCGTTTACTTTTTTAGGGGGGTGGGGGTCCAAAAACGTTCGGTTTAAACAATGCAGGATTTAATAAGCACCTACTACCCATTCTGGAATGGTCAAGCACGTTAAGAAAAGTTGAGTTGTAGGGAATTCTCAGCACAGCTTAAGTAACTAATGTTTCTACCAATTCTGGCCATCCTTCTTTTTTCTAAATGTAAGACATGGGCAAAACGTGCAGACACATTTGGCATGAGGTGAATGATATGACGCAACAACCGAGGGACATTCATCTCCCCTTCCTGTGGGCTTCACGAATGGTTGGTGTTAGGCGGGACACGAAGAAAACACGCTGAAGCTGTGGATTGGGAATATGATTAATGAATGAACGCGGACAAGTACTTGCGCGGTTAGGTGACGTGGACAGAGAAGCGAGAAGGTGACTGGCCTCGATGCCAAAGACACACACACACACACAGCCAAGGGCATTCCAGTGAAGTGGAGGCCATTTTGTTTCATTTGTTTTACCAAAGGTATTGAGTTTGCCCCTCTCATTGCCCAGCGGCAGCCTCAGCAGTGATGATCCGTACTGCGATCGGCTGACGGCTACGAGGGGAGAGAGAGGAGGAGGGGAGGAACCGTTCTGAGAATGATTAACTGCCTTCATTATGAACCCACCACATCACACGTCTCTCTGAGACATGGGGAAATAAACTAACCCCCCCCCCCCCCCACCCTCCCACACACACACACACGCACACACACACACACACGGGGGACAAAATCACATGTTTCTTTCCCAACAACTTTCAAAAAAATCAAATCGGTGGTCAACCCCATATCCTGCGACTGCTGGAATGAAGAGAAATAATGACGGTTAGGAAGAAATGTTGAAAGAATTACCAGCAGGACTATGAGGCTTGTTTGTCGTGGTGTGAGAGGGTACCCTGGCCTGTGCCCGACCCTCCTGCCCGTCACCGTTTGAGGCGGCGGACCTAGCGACTGGGGACACTGTGCTTTTGGGGGCTGCGGCGGGCAGGAGTTGGGGGGACGCAGGCGCCAGATCCACCACTGACTGAGACGAAGCATTTCTAATCTGGTTCCCGTTTTCTAGGGCGAGAAGAAAATAGAGGGTCTATGATCATGGGGTTAATAGACTTCTTTTTTTTTTTTTTTACGTATTAAGACTATAAAGATTTGAATCTCAGTGGCGTGGAACCTTTCGAAAGGTCACAGGCGTCAGTTAAGGGTGGATAATTAAATCCAGCACTTTGCTAACGAACTGGAGAAGAGAAACAGACGAGCATCCAAATCTTTCTCCTTCGCCGTGACCAGGAGAGAGGAGAGTCTGTGACCGGATGCTTGTCTCTCGGACCATCGTTTAGTCATTATTTTAACCAAAAGAAATGAATGAATCATCTAATCTGCGTTATTGTATTGACCCCATGATCTTATATCTCCTAGACACAAAGTGTAATCATTTGGAAAACGTGAGGGACAGCAAGAAGACAGGACAGAACCTTTTTTTTTTTTTTACGGTGCAGAACGACTTAGTGCTGCTTTTTCCCGTCAGGAAAAGGCAGCACGCCTGCGACTGCGGCTGAGGCATGCAGCACCGTCATGCAGACTTATTCACTTTCAGCATGGGCCACAGGACTCACAGCGCAACCCAAAGTAACACCAACATGAAAGAGATATGGGATGGGAGAAGAAAGGGATGAGAGGTTTCCAAAAGGAGAGGTAACCTCAACAAAACATGAGAAAGATGATAATATTGATGGTTGGATGGAAGACGATTATGAAAAAAGAAGGTTGACATGAAAGAAAAGTCGAGATTCGAAACCATAACGATAGGCGAGATGGGGAAATATCGGCCAGTAAACTGCCGCTGGTGATTGGCAACAGGCGGCGCGGGCTGACAGGCACACTAGCGGTCGGGATGCTCAAAGTCATAAACGCACTCAAAACATTTCAACCTCTGTGACCATGGCAACTCCCTCCAGAGTGCAGATCCAGATCATTGTCCGACTTTCTCAAATCACAGTAGCCTCAATACATGCCAACATGCAGGGCCAATCACAGCATCTCTCTGAACCCCGCCCCCAACCCCCCCTCTAGAAGCGCAGATGAGCAGTTGACCAATAGCCAAGCGGATGACTGACCAGCTGCAAATAAAAGCAGAGTGCCTTGGAAAATAAAAATGTGCCTTGGTTACCCAGAGAGAACCGAGGCCAGTGTGGCTTGTTGGAGCCCGGGGCGAGTTTAGTTTCCTGTCGGCTCACAGGGGGCGCTGCAGGAAATAATAGTCACCGTTTCATAGCAGTTCATAGAAGAAGAAAGCGAGTCAATGACAGAACTTAGAACGACCATAGTTTGACAGGTGTGGGTTGTCAACAACTGGATAATAAAAAGACATTCACATGTGAACTCTCCGACCCTAAATAAAGAAGGGAGGTGTTCGGTGGAGGAGAACGTTGTGTTATTGTGACAGAAGATAAAGAGTAATCACCGAAAGATGCTCTTGGTGCCCCCGGGAAACCTGGGTTTTTGAACATGGGAGAGAGTCTAGGCTGAGTCCCGTTGTGGAACGCTGGGGGCAGAAAACGAATTCAACAGCAAGGTTACACAGGGGGGTCCTGGTCTCCACATCATTATGAAAACACACATTGAAAACACACATTGAAAACACATGGCATCTGACTTCATAATGAGAACGCAAAGCGTTTCACTTTGTGGAACGAAAGGCATCTGAGAATCCAATGAATTATAACTAGTAATATTACAAAGAACTGTTTACACGTGACTACTAGGTAGCTATGCGTGGCCTGTCCAAACAGGATACAGTTTCTTATCATTTTTTTGCCTTTTTTCATCATGGTGACCAAAAGTAGATGCGACTGATCTTGAGCCTCATACGTTCCCCAAAATCCAGATTTCTGTACGATAAATCCCCGATGGTTTTTTGCAACACAATAGTCCAAACAGGTATACTCATGTGCATGAATGGAGAACGGCACCAAGTGCAACCCACTCAACTTACCGGGTCTAGGAGGGAACAGACTTCGTGGTCCAAGAGGTTTCTGGGAAATTAAGAGAAAATACATTTAGAGTCTGACAATTCGGCCTGGATAGACACGTGTTGACCTTATATAAAGGATTCTAATGTTTAATGAGCTCTTGATCTTAATGGGTTCTCGTGCAAGTGATGCATTCACAGATGTTTAAGCACAACGCAAACTATGTAGGCAATTTTAACGATTTTATCCCTGGGACGTCACACTTAAATCTATTTGGCAGAAACAACCATTTTTTAAGTCTCACACATATAAGACATATGCAATCATGCGCTAAAGATGTAACCCAGTTATGTTGAACGCCCATTCATTACTAGGCAACCCAAAACCATTAGACTACTTTCATTATTTCATCCACCAGGTATGACTACATTTCCCAAGTACAAGGCACACACACTGACACATCAGGAGTGTCTATCTCTGTATTAGCAGTCACAGTCCTCGCAGGTCTGTGTTTACGACCGTGCAGCACGCCACGTACCATTGGCTTGGCCATAGGGGTCCTGTGTTTGTAGGGTTTCTGGAGGCTCTTGTCTGGGGAGAAAAACAAGGGAAGAAAACAGATGGAGACTCAGAGGCGATAATGACACCCTCCTCAAACCTCAAAGCCTTTGAGCTCCTCTCGGGTTTACACCACTGTCTTGTTCCTTGAAACGAAACACCGGCAACCCTTTCTTTCCAAGAACAACTAATTTTTCTTTTCTTTTTTTACGAGTCGCATTTTTCCTAATCCTGTGTGTGAAACTAAAAGATCACTCCTGTCATGCTAAAGTGCACTAAAGATGCTATCATCATCAACACGTTTTTGACTAGAACACGTTGTTAAATTGCATACTTCCTTTTTTTAACAAAACTTTATATTTATGAAGTGCCTTTCAAAACATTCAAAAGACGCTGTACAAGGTTTAAAAGTTTAAATACTATAGCAAAAAAGTCGACGGTCCATCGCAGGGCAAAAACATTCAATACATGTATACAATAGCGACATACAATAACTCACACATTTATACCTATGGACAATTTAGAGTCACCAATCAACCAGCTTGTTTTTTTGGTTTCTTATTTTTTTTAGCTTAAGTGCCGCAGCCTACCACTGATGTTGGTGTTGTGGATGACGGGCTTGCTCCACGTCCCACTGCGGTCGTCTTTGCTAGGCCGGACCCCGAACTCGTAGGCCGTGTTGGGCTTGAGGTTGTCGATGACCGTGTCGCTGGTGGGGCAGGTTTGGTAGATCCACTTTCGGTTTCTCTCCCTATAGCGGATGGTGTAGAATCTGCGGAGGCCACAGGGAATTGAAAGAGGATCAGTCCACGTTCCGTGTCGGAAAGTTGTGACGAGGAATCGCGCGGTCGCGCTCGTTGGCCGAAGCAACGTTTGGCGCCTCCGACGTCGAGATGAAACGTTTTCTTGCACCGTTTTATGGCCTGGCCCGTTTCACGCGCAGTCTAATGCCCGTGTGACTGTTTCCCCCCAATCAGCATATATGGTGTGTGTGATGTTTTCTAACTGTAGGGACTTCAATGTGGAACATGTTTTCCCCCATGTGCTACTAGTGACTGTGGCGCCCTGACGTTGCCAGCCAACTTGTCATTATTGACTGATCAGCCTTCCCTCCCTGACGCACCGTTCTGGGTCTCTGAGACCTGTGGTGCTGGCCAAGTTGTTGACAGAAGGAACTTTTAATAAGAGCCTGAAAAGGAGGCGGGGGGGACTCTTAGGTCAAGATTTCCAATGGGTTCTCCAACTCTTTCTCTCTCCAACTCTCTCTCTCTCTCTCTCTCTCTCTCTCTCTCTCTCTCTCTCTCTCTCTCTCTCACACTCACACACACTCTCTCACAAACACACACCCACACACCACTGTGTGAGTATGTGTCACCGCGCCACAC
>JAVQJS010003955.1:0-15666 GCA_036024795.1 Galaxias rostratus | reverse complement strand
CACCTCGTGTATATGGGTTGGTCACTCTGTGCGTGCGTGTGTGTGTCTGGTACGGTCATCCTTGTCACCACACACACACACACACACACACACACACACACACACACACACACACACACACACACACACACACACACACACACACACACACACACATACACACACAGTCAAATGCTATTTGATGCAGGGTGCCGGAGAGCCCTGTCATGAATATGGATGTGGAAGAGAGAGGGAGAGAAGCAGCAGCCATTGCCTATGCAAGGCTTCATTATGCATAATGCAGCTGGGTCTATGCCTCTCCTGTGGACAGGCTGAGGCGCGCCTGCGCAACCCGCCGCCCCCCCCCACACACACACACACATCCACATGCACACAAGCATATTGTGTGTTAAACACAACGTGTGCACACACAGATGAGCAAGTAAACAAATGCCAGCACAAATTCTCACACCCAGCACGCTCCACTGCCAACCAAATGCAGAACGCTTCCACACTCTTCTTCTCCCTTCTTCCCCTGTCTCTCCCTCGCTCTCTCTTCAGCCCACTGCTCATGTGTACACACATCAGTGCTCTCTTTCTCTCACTCTCTCTCTCTCTCTCTCTCTCTCACTCTCTCCCTCCCTCCCTCTCAGAGTGCTGGGGTTCTACCCATAGAGACAGATGTGGGATCATTTTCAGGCAGACTACAACTCGGGTTTCCAGGGTGCTGAACACCACTTCCTGCTCTCCCCTCGTCTTTTTCATTGTCTCCCCTCCATTTGTCCATTGCTACCTGAGACATGTCTGGGTCTCCGAAAAATACTTTTTGAAGTTATATATGTGTGTGTCTCTCTCTCTGTGTATGTGTGTGTTTGTGTATGTGTGTGGGTGTGGGTGTGTGTGTGTGCATTTAAAAAACAAGGGCTATGAGAAGTGAGCAGAAAAGGGAAACGAGGGAGAAGAAAAGGGTAATATATGGAGAAAATAAGAGCGATATCCCCAGAGATTGAGGTAAGCTTCGGAATAATCCTCCGGGGTCTAGGATAAGTAGGTGGTTGGTGTGGGGAGGGGAGGGGAGGAGAGGGTGGGGTTGTTGGGGTTACATCTCATCAAGGTTGGGGTGTGCCCCACCTCCACCCTTCCCATCTGTACACCCTGTCCCCCCAATATGCTACCCCCCAGCCCCCAGCCAGTGCTGCGTCAGTAAAAAAGTGTGCTACTTCAGCAGTCCCTTGGGACAAGCTCCCCCACACATCAAAGAAGCCTGTTTCTCTCTTAATGTGAATATCAAATCTGTGGATCACAAGTCCTAGCACAGTCTGCATAAAGCGCCCCTCCCCCAACCTTTAATTCTGCCTAGTGATGAGGGTGGGAGCAGAAGGGGAGTGTGTGTGTGAGAGAGAGGAAGGGAGGAGGGAGAGAGTGGGGTGAAGAGAGAGATATATATTGAGATAGCATACCTTCAACAACAAAAAAAAACCACCTGCTTGTTAAATTTGGATATTTACAGATCTCAATATATCCCAAAAGAGATGGAAAGCAGGAGAAAGCACCGTTCAAGTTTCTCCTTGTGGAGAAGATGTGTGTCCTTGGATCATTGTTGACAAGATTGTTATGAGCGCTAGTTAAATAGCCTAAATAACCCTCTTTGAAATAAATTTGAAGTGCAACCGACTGAATGTCATCTTATCTTTCTAACTACTCCAATTTGAGGAGGAGCAGGAGAATTAAGAGAGGAATGGGAGAGCAGAAGTGCCGGTGAGAGGTGTGACATCTTTACCGCGGGGTGCACTGCCTGAGAAGCGCAGGCGCTCCTGTGCTGCCAGTGTTCCATTGCCTCTGCACACAATTATTACGCTTGCCTCTGCCCCTCTTGCGCAAGAAAATATTGTCCGGCAATCAGATGTTGACTTCAGTATTAATCTAAATAGGCCAATAAACCGTTTGAAATAAAATTAAGATTTACATTTTAATAATTGATTGAGAAGTTCAGAAATGTGTGTAGATACCTTGGCTAACTGATAAACATTATAGGCCAATGAGGAGAGGTTATAACAAATCAACCACACATACTCTGATAAAAACTCATTCTGAATTTTACACATTCATACATTCCTGATGTATGCATGCTTTTTTTAAGAATACTTAAAGGTTTATCACATAAAGTTGGAATACGACAATTTGATTTTGGAGAAAAGAAAATCAATATTTCAACTCTCCGGGCCCGATTTCTCCATCACATGTGCAAGTAAAGCAGTGTTGGTTTAATTGGTTAATTGTTCAATTTAACCAAATACTATACATTTCTGACTCTCCCCCCACAAGGGGTTATGAAACAATATTAATAACCATCTTATTATCATTTGTACAACAATAATAATAATATGTTATTGAGATGTTCAAATGGTCTTGGCCCAGGATTCCCTGCTTAGGCTCAGAGTAAAAATTTGTTTTTGTTGCACCTTTTTGGCCCCTGACCCGGTTCGCTGCTCTATCATGCTGTAGATCCTAGCGCTAATTGTGCAGCTGAGAGGAGTGAGGGGCAGCTGGGGATTTGGGATGAGAGAGAAAGAAGCGTAAGGAAAAAAAGAGAGGGGAGGCAGGAGGGAGAGAGAGAGAGAGAGAGAGAGAGAGAGAGAGAGAGAAAGACCAATTTTTTCTCTAACAGGAAAAAGGGGCGTGCGACGGGGTACTTATGACTGGGGAGGGAATGCCTTATAACTTCACATATTCAATCAGATTATACTTCAGACAGTAATCTCAGTTTCTTTTCTTTTCTTTTTTTATGATGGCTGTTACTGTGCAGAATCAAATACGGACTCTTAAATCATACTGATTTAAATGTTTGGATTCACAACATAAAAACGATTATTCAGAATTTAACTACACACATATTTCCTAATGAACTTGGAAAGTTAACCATTTAATTGAAGCTGTTTACACATACCAAAAAAAATCATAACATTATACAGGTAACAATGCACGAAATAATTAGGTTCTGAGCATTGCAACCAAAGTGTTCATTCAAAGAAAACATGGGCATAGACTAAAAAGAATACATTAATAATCTCTTCTGGTATAAATTAAAAAATATATATATTCATGCCTGAGTGTCAATTTTATATAACTGAACAATTTAGTTCAATTTAGTTTGTCATTAACTGCCATATTGAATTAATTCGTAACACAATCCAAAATTCTCACAAATCATTGAGGCTAGACTAACAGCAAGCCCAATTATACAAACTAGCCTGGTCGTTTTTACAGATGCTAAGTTAATTTACAGATGCTAAGTTAATTACTAAAATACAATTGTGACAATGTATTTGGGTAACAATCCAAAGAGTATATGGTATCCCTACATCCAGCCTCCTCCGTCTTCAACGTGCATCCCTCACAAACACACTCACACGCACTCATGCACAAACACGCGCACAAATTAAAGGCACCCTGGGTTCAGGTGCGCTATTACTGGGAAACACGTCTGGGCTTGTCCTTGTGCACCCACGCACTGGGGTTTCTTAAGTTGAAAAAAAATAATTAGATCCACTTTTTAAAATGACCATTTGCATTTGTTTCTTCGTCATTTAGGCAAAAATAGTGTTATTAATTTCTGTAGTATTTGTATTTGCATTAAATATCATAATACAGCACGGATTACTGAATTAACTTCGAGATCACATATTGTGATGTAATACGTAAAAAAGAAATGAATCAATAATTTAAAAAAATAAATAAACCAAAACAAAAATCTAATACAAAGAAAAATCTGCCAATATTTTGGATGAACAAATATTCACCTAATCCATTAACAAAATAACACACACATATTGTGACCAGTCTCAACAAATAGCTGGAAAAACGCTATATTGAGATGCTGTTGAGTTTGTGTTATTTTCAACGCAGATTTGTTTAGGATTATTATAATACAGTGCAATAGTAGGAGAGATCAACTTAGTAAGGGTCGGGGATTTGCGGCCATATTAAACAAGCTTTTGAAATATGAGGATTTCTCGTTCCGGAAACCACAAGCACTTTACATGTGACATCAGAACAGACTAAACTAAAGCAAAAATATTTTTTAAGACAAAATTCAATTTAGTATGTATATTTGAATATGATAATTATAGCATATTCTTCGGGTGGGCAATCAAGGCCTGTGCTGTAGGCCTAAGCAAAAGATGTCAATTATTATCACTTTTTTTCCGATATAGAAAGTACTCGTCGACGCATAGAGAATCTTTCTAAAAAATATCTTAATAGATGTCAACAATAAACAAAAAATGAAAACAGAATTGGGTCCCTTCGAAATGGAGTCAATGGTCATAGGCTCTCATCGTTCACAGACCCCAAAAAACATCAATTAGCACCAAAGCGGCAAAATGTATGAATTAAAAAACAAAGATGCATCTACTTCTCCACATATCTCGACCGTGCACAAGTCTTTTAAGGTTATCAAATGCATTTCCAACAGTTGCATGGATCTTTTCTTCATTTCTCCTTCTAGATCGTTTTCCCTATCCAGCCATTTTACATATTCATAACTCTAGTCGGTATTATGCGAAAACAAACCGTGCCATCAACACCATCTGCGACGCTACGCACCGAAGAATATAAATGGAAAACTAAAAATATCAACTTTAAAACTTAAAACATCCTCCTCAGACATTTACTTGAACAATCATTTGTTTTGAAGAACTATTTCTTTTTTCTAAATCTATTGGATTGCTTACATTACCTAAATGTAATAGGCTATCGAAGAGACCAGCAATTATTTATGTAACACAATTAGTTAGACTCCAGTATTGTAAAACTAATTATAACGGTACTTTTGGAAAGCATGATAAGTGAAGACAACTCATTATTCTAATCAATGTTTTGATAATAATTGTATTGTCTTACCTTGTTGGAGAGAGCACAGCAGGAGTAAAGTTACAAGCCACATGCCATAAATAGCAGATATATTTTTCAGGAATGTTTGTCAATCCTGGCGAATGTATAGTGCAGTCTTTGGCCAGGCGAGTCTCCGTGCTGGACTGGCGACTAAGCTCCCCGGCGGTCTCTCCAGCCCTGCTGCCCCTCTTACAATCGCGGGGAAATGAGAACTGCCTCAGCCCCGCCCATGTTCCCACCTCTTGGCTTGCATATCGTGCATATGAGTCTAATCCTCTAGTAATGAAGCACCACGAACCGATGCATCACACCAAGAACAGCGTACTCAAGGGGACGAGCAACGGCGAACAGTGGAGTTTTATTAAACAATCTATAATTCACACAGGAGTGAATGAACACAACATCGAAGCAGACAGGTGGATGGCACAGCTGGGGTATTTTTAACAACTTGATGAGCGCTAGTCCACCTGTAAGCGTTAGAATGGTGGCCTTGCTTGGCGCATTGGAAAATGTAGGCTATTGTTGGAATCCATGAGTGCTAGATACATCACGTTGATACTTGAAATGTTTAAATATTTATTCAGTCGTCAATAATCAATCAAAAATAAACTTTAGATTTTCAGTTTTGTGTTTGTAATACTAGTCACGAACGTCCAGTTTAAAGAGAGAGAGAGAGAGAGAGAGAGAGAGAGAGAGAGAGAGATTCTCAAGAATTAAATTAATGATTTATAGGGAGGGTATTGTTTAAAGACATAATGGTGATAAGGTAGGACTGATAAAAAATTGGCATAGAAACTTGAGGGTCTTAATATTCACAATTTGGGATGTTTCACCATAGTACATTTTTACTGGAATTGTCCCGACTCCAGGTAGTTGATACATTCGTTCTGGCAATTTTATAATTGACTTTTCCTATTCAGCTGCAATGCCAATTTGATGATTGGAATATGGGGATGGTTTAGGCAAGGATGAGTTTGACGTCATTCATGCAAAGCTGTTCTTCTTAGGTCTCCGGTCAGCTTAACGGTAGAACCCTAAAAGGAACCCCTGGGGATTTTGCTGTGTGGTCGCTACTATTCATGAAGTCAGGTAGATCTGTGAATGGAGGTTGGACCCAGTCGACCCTTGGTCAAATATTTTTTTACAGAGCTTCAGACTCCCCATAGTATCTAGAAATGCCCTATGAACATGAATAATCCGGGCTAGAATGGGATATATCCATTGGTCAGGTTATCTCTGTAGTTGAAGAACACCATATCTGACCAAAATGGATCAGAAATGTGAGATTCAACTGAAACAGTTCTCTGTAGCACTCAATGTCTTCATCCCCTTTGGCTGTTACTCTCCCAACTTCATTCTAGCTTGAATGAAGTGTGTGTATCATTCAAATGTACAAAAATATTCGTTTGTGTTTTCCTGATACAGTTCGTGAGACAGTGCATCACTTTTGACAAAGTTTGTATGCTCCAGTCAGACGCTCCAAGTCTTCTATGATGACTCGTTTACTGAGGAGTAATACAATTACAATGAATACAAAATACAAAAAAAGTAAAACAATTATTCAGGATTGACTTTTGGTTCAGACAGAAGTCATTGCAGGGCTGCACCTTCCACGTGATAGTAGACCGTTCCAAAAACAATTACGGACAGCTGAGTTAATCTGTCGGATGCTTGTATACTATGGCACGAGGAATACCAAATACAGCTATAGACTGAATGGACAGATAAACATTAGGATGGTGATTGAAAGTGAACCTAACTTATTAGGCCTGTGTCAGATCATGTATACGGTGACCTTGTTTAGAAATCCCTGTAGATTTGATCACAAATTAGACTGTGCTATTACTAGGTCAAATAACGCTCATTCTAGTGTGCAGGGTTTCGCATGAATACATCTCTCTATTGGAAACCATTTCAGTGTATCAATAGCCAATCAGTCAGACAGTAAGTATACAACTGCTGTCAAAATAAAGCATCTTTCTTAAAAGAAATGCCTCACCACATAATATTAATCATTACCAGGGCCTGTTGGCCACCTAATGGATCCTGGTCATATTAAAGTTCCTGAGAGTCTGAATCTGTGGAAAACACCCCTGCACTTTGGTCAGCAAAGGTCAGCGGGAGCCCTGTTCATATTCTGGCCTGTATAGGATGATGGACTTTGTCAAACAATCAGATAGATGTGACATTACTACCACCCTGTGGTTAATGTGTTCAGTGCACTTGGAAATGTTAACAGAAGGCCAACTTGCTACAAAGACTAATTTGAATTGGTCTCTATTGTGAATTCCCTACACAAGGACAATAAATAATGTACTCTCATCGTAAATAATAGTCTGTGGCTGGGGAAATTTTGTCTGTATTGAAATCTCTGTAAAGTTTTGCTAAGAAACAATCGTGCCTTTTACGTTTTTTGAAAGTTGCGCGTATCAGAAGGATGATAATGATAGATTTTGAGAAAAATAATCATTTCAAGCAATTTGTTTCAATTCGATTTTTTGTTTTTTGAAAAATGCTTTAATTTTAACTTAAGTTTTTATCTCCCATAAGGTTTAATATAAACTGTGATAATATAGTGAATATGTAAAAGAACATCAGCATAAAATATTTGAATATTTCGAACAGTTAATAGTTATAATTTGAGCCTTTTAGACACAATAGTACATGTAACTGTTATTGTGAAGAATTTAGATATTACACCAATGCAGTATTCCTCCTGACAATCAGATACAGTTATACAAAAAGACTAGTTAACTAGTTAATCCAAATATTGAAAACCAATTTATTTGATTTTTTTTTGCTTGGTCAAATACACATTATAGAACTACCCTCACCTTAATTGTGAAACGGATGTTTAGGAAAAATGTGAAATAAAGATTGTGTGACTTGATGGTTAAATACACCACCCCCATGTAGAATGTGTTAGGTTAAATGTAATGTCTTACCTCTACCTATCTGACTGGAGAGTGTAATTTTCACTGAATGGAGAACACATGCAAGAACCTTTCTCTTTCCCCGCAATACCAACACAATACCAATACACTTGTGTTCTAAAATATAAACTCCCATTCACATTGTATTTAAAATTGGTACAGTCTTTATTCCTCATACAAACATTACCAGAAGATGATTCGATGTTGTGCAGGATGTAGTATGTAGACAGTGTTTGCTGATCCTAAGGGTGTGTAGGACCAGGTGTCTATTAATAGAAAAACATTTGATTTTTACAAAGTCCCATTTTGTTTTTGTTTAAGTGATCGGTTAAAGTATTATATAACCTTCAAAGTTCTTCGGTTTTGACAGCCCTGCAGAGAAAGAAAAGATCAAGAAAACAATCCAGTGTGCACCATGACAGACATTTGATGCGCACGTCTTGGGATGTTTGTAAAATAATTGTGTCAGTTTGGTTCTTACTGTGCACTCCGCTTTTTCCCACAAGTGATTTTGTTACCTGAGACAAAAGATGATAGAATTAACCAAATTATCAAAAACAGCCCTTACCAAAGTTGCAGGTAGTAGGCTATATATAAGTCAACTTAGTTGCATAATGAGTGGCCTAGTGGAAAAATGTCAGTAAGGTTGACAGTGACATTATGTTAAATCATTACATCATCCATCCATCCATCCATTATCAGAACCTTATCCTATGCAGGGTCACCGGGGGGCTGGAGCCTATCCCAGCTGACTTTGGGCGAGAGGCGGGGTACACCCTGGATAGAACGCCAATCCATCAAAGGGCTAACACATAGACATACAACAACCACTCACACACACATTCACACCTATGGACAATTTAGAGTCACCAATAAATTCTTGGTCTGCCAATTCATTCTTTTGGACTGTGGGAGGAAATCGGAGTACGCTAATACGGGGGAGAACATGCAAACTCCACACAGAAAGGCCCTCAGGTGGGCTTCAAACCCAGGACCTTTTTACTGTGAGGCAACAGCACTAGCCACCCCAGTTTAACTTTTAAAATATATTATTTATTTTATAAAACATTTTTCAGAGCTAATGGTTTAAATGAAAATATTGGTAAGCAGAACAAATTAATTAAAGCACTATATTTTTGAAAAGCAAACTACACATATTTACGCATTGTAAAAAAATTTATGTGCAAAAACTAAATACATACATGTTGACATTGTTAACATGATATTTTAAAGTAAAGGTTTCATGTTAATAATGTCAAAATGTATGTATTTATTTTGTGCTCATAAATCAATATATTACTCCTAATATGGAGGTTTATGTCCATACAAAGAATGTAACATTCTTTGTCACTTTGAGGAATATCTCAGTTGTACATTTATGTGAGCTTTTGCATTCAAACCTTGGTTTGGATTTGCTGCAAGACTTCCTGGGATTTTAATTAAAAGCTTTTCAATGTGGTTGTGGCATGTTCAGATAATAAATAATAAAAATGCTAGTAATATTAACATGTGAGGTCTTGGTTTTAAGATTGCAATAGAAACATAGTAATTTAGTCTAAATAAAGCCCTTTCTGCTGGTGCATCCCTCTTGCATTGGCTCAGATGGACAAAAGCAGTTTAGAGGAAGCAAGCAAGGTAAAACCCCTGATATAACTTAAATAATCATCATATGTACTTCTAGTCATGAGATGTTTATGAACATATTTTTTAAAAGCACTTAGGTTTAAAAATTAAACACTTACTGAAAAGAACAGCTATGCCCAGGCAGAAGAGAACGGCAGCTAAAATAAGGCCACCTTTTCTCAGTGTTTCATAGTCTGAGAGGAAAATACAACATAGTTTTGGTTAGCAAACCTTAGATTGTGGAAATTAATTATAAACCTACACAAATATAGATTGTATGACAAAAGTCACAACAATTGCTCCTTGCACGAAAAGACTACCAAATAAACTTTATGACAACCATGGCCTAGAAAGAAACCAAGTAGATCCAGAAGCATTTCAGTGATCAGGAATGTATTCTTCATAGATTAGGATCCAATTTCGTTGATCAAAAAACCTGTTAAAGGTTTCAGAAAACAGTCCTATACTTCCTTTAAAAAAGAGAGCCTTGAGAAGTCAGGGTTGACGTGTAAAGCTACAGATGTAGTGCCTACAGTTTGGTGTTCTATTATTGGGCCATTGACAGTATATGATGATCCCAATACTAAAGTTAAAAACCTAGATTAGATTTAATGCCAGGAAATGGTTAGGGGTGGTGAGATGTCTTAGTAGTCTGACACTCTATGGAAAAGGTGCTCTGTAGCTGGTGCTTACGAATTGTGCACCAACACTAGATTAGAAATTATACATCCAGAATCTCGAGGTAGTGCAGTAAGAAACTACACTACACTTGAGATAGTGTAGTTAGAAAAAGTGTAGTAAGAAGTAGTGTAGAAATAGTTTATTGTAGTAAGACAAACAGAAAATCTTTCCATCAACAAAAGGACGGAAATTGAATCCAAAATAAAAGCGGCTGCCGGCAAAAGAATCCCTTAAACATGTGGAAATAGTGTGGCAAGTACAACATTGATGAGGAGGATTTGGACTTGAAACAAGTGGACAGATATGGTGAGAATCAACTCCTTCGGAACAACGCAAATTTGAGACAGAACGCATACATAAGCAAGTGGAAGCAGTATGACGCACCTAAAAGGTCTCATGAGCCAAACAAGGGCGACGGATGAACAGGGAAAGTGCAGGAATAAAAACGACATGGAAGGAATCTGGGGATGGAATCCACAAGAATGATCTTAATTGTCAAACAAGGCAACCTACAACATGCCACTAACACAAATCTTAACCAATGGGAAGGTGAGGTTCCAACATGCCCCTTCTGTGGGGGTCAGCCAATCACAACACATTATGTCTGGGTGCAAGGTTAGTCTTCCTCAAGGAAGACATATCTGGCTTTACAATCAGGTACTTGAGTACTGGCTATGCTTAGCGAATGTGATTGCTATTTGGTTGTTTGGCGTGGTTTTACTTATTTACTTGTATTTAACATATCTTATTTAGTAGAGTGTGAGGGTGTGTATACAGCACACACCTGCTAAATGTAAAAAAGTTAACAAAAACCATATGATATTACATAAATAAGCTGCATATTAAAGTTAAGCTATATCAATGTCAACATCGATATAAATAATTTTTTTCAAAACGCCTACATCACGTCTCAGTGGTAGTATGTGACCTATTCATTTCTTTCTCCTATTAATTATGCTGAACGAAATTAACGCTCGACTTGGAACACAACTGTTGTTGCGCATGTGCAATCAAAAACAAACATTGCTCTCTGAGGCTAGTAGTCAGTTCCGAATCATTTTTTACGACTTGTTCCAAGGTAAAGAATTGTCCATGAACAACACATCCCCACTTAACAAGGTGTCGGCTGCTTATTTTGCACATGAAAAATACCACAAAAACATGATAACGTTAAAAACGTTATCTTGACTGGTGGGCGTCTTTAAAGTTCATACTTCAACTGTCTGTCTTAGAGTTACGTATTTCTAGGCAGCAGTTGGAGGTATGTGTAGGGTACTTATTTTCAGTACCAGGCCATGCCGAGAACAGATGTAAAAGCTTTGGGACGTCATTGTTCACCGTTAAGCCTTATGGAGGTGATGCAGGCTCAAATTAACGAAACATTGGGGATGGAAGGTGCCCACTTGAAAACCCCAATCACATTTTTAATTGAGTCTTTTTTAAGTGCTCATCTTGGAATGTGGCATAATGGATACTATAACATCGTATTTTGTCTACTTAAAATGCTCAATACATCCTTTTGCTGTATCATCTGTAGAAAAGTAAAAAGCATTGTGAACCAAGACTTGTGGAATATTAATAACCCTTACTTTTTTAATAAATTTCCTGAACACCAAATGTAATGTTTACTGCACGAACACTTTTCAACTCACCATAACTGAAGTCAGATCTCATGTCTTGTGAGTCTATGAGGATATAGATATTTATGGAGCATTAATAACATTCAATTACCACACAATGGTAGAAAAATTATTATATTGGGAACCAGCATAAAAAGCATGTCTTACCTCCAACCATTGTGTATGTCAGTCCTGAGAACTTCCGTTTAAATTAATGTAGATCAATGTGTTGGGTAGGACAAGAAGCAAATTGAGTGTAACTGAAATCTGGGAATAGAGGGCAGGGTCTTTCTCTGGTTCTCTCTGCTCTGTGCCTTTTAACCCCACCCTACCCTCCAATCTTTTTCTCTTTTTTGTCCTATCAGAGGGCCAGTTAGTCAATAATTTGCTGCAACCTAAAATGGTCTGCTTTTTTCAGTGACTTTCAACTGAAAGGTCATTAAAACTTACTGATGAAATCCCTTTTAATTTGTGAAAGTTTTTTATACAGTCATATAAATTCCAAATATGCATTAGGGCCTTATCAATGACAGAAAATGATGAACACCCACTATGTGCTCTGTGTTATTGTGTTTGTTTGTAACTTCAGGGAAATCTATGTGCTGTTACATCCATTCTTAATCACTGATAAGCACGTGAAAACTAACTGAACAAGAAAGTTAGTTTTAGATGAATGAACAATCAAACACTAATCCCATATGAGGTAAAGGTCACTGTGAGTCTTTTTATGACAACTTTTTTGTCCTAGAAAATTACCATTCCAATCCAGAGTGGAGGTATAATAACTGTCCTATGCAAAACCTTTGTAAGATTTGTGCATTAACCTTACCATCTTTAAATAAAAATAATTAATCAGTGTATCAAATATGAAATAGAGTTCTCTTTTATTCTAATTACTCTTCAAGAAAAGAAAGCATCTAAAATATTATTTGGAACACAGGCATAGCTTCTCCTGGCTAGTGGTAATTTACATGAGGTGGCAATAATGTAGTCAGAATATGCATAGAAACATTGTGGGCTTCAGTCCACAAGGACAGTGTTGAAAACCTATCCAACATATCCTCTTTGAGATAGGTCTCCAAGATAATATATGACAGAACGGATTGGTCAGCCTACAAAGTGTGTAAGTGTGTTTGTGGAACCCACCTCACCCCTCCCCATTACAAATGGTAATTTGCTATTACATGTGCTAATAAGTCTTTGGAAACCAGCTAACGTGTGTTATGTGTGGATGGACCGTAGCGATAAGGCTGCTTGTCTAGTTTGTCATTGTAGCCTATAAAAAAGTTAACAGATAACATATTCAAAGCTACCTTGGAACATACAAAGTATGTCAGATGGAAAACTTTACACTTCAGCTCCATGAGTAATTAATTATTTATTAATATCCTTCTAAATTCGTGCAGTAATGCCAATTTGGTGACAAAATAAAGCATATTTCAAGATTGTAATCATTTATTACCATGTATTATACTCAAGTGCACCTGAGTTAATCAAGTTAAGAAAATAATCAATGCAATACAATGTGACCTGCAAATGTAGGCACATCATCATTGTCTATAAAATGTTAATCAAACAGCTAATATTTTAGAATAGGTAAAAGAATAAATAAATAGCTTTATGATCATGGTGTGACAGCCAGTCATACTTAATAGAATTCAATCTTACAGTAATTGCCAGAATGAAGTTGCTATGTGACCTTGGGACTGGGCATGTGTGGAATTTACCCAAAGCCTTTCACATATTTTCCGAAAAATATTGCGAGACTCTATTAGGTATATTACAATATATTGAAATCTGATGTTTAACAGGGTGTTCAATTTTCCATTGTGATTAAACAGGTTGCAACCAACAAGGCCAGATAACTCTTTAACCACTTAGTAGCATTACAGAAGTGAGGTATAACAGGAAACATTTTATAGATTGGCTGACGATGGCCTTTTAAACAAAAATAAGCCTAAGAGAAACAAAGCCATACTTTGCCACTGCAGTCCTGACCAATACATTGTTCATGCTACGGAGGCATCATGTCACAACAATAAATAACTGAGAACACCCAAATATTGTTTCTGATATCCGTTCAGCTTGTACATGTGGATGTGTACGTTCCTGTGTGCTTGCGTGTGTGTGTGTGTGTTTTTGGGTATGTTTGTGTGTAAGTATTAGAGTGAATTTGAGAACTGAAATAAAAGTGAAATATATGTACTGAGGATGTGGTTGAAGTGAGGGAGTGAGTCCATTTGGATCTATATTAGAAAAAAAAACTATTGGCTGCTAAGCCTCAACATATAAAATAAAGTACTTTACAATAACACCTGCCCTTTACCATGTTCCATTTCCTAATTGGTAGCCTCTGTTCTAGTGTCAGATGTCGCTGGGAACAAGAGGTGGGTTTGAAGATCAATGCTGGCACAGCCCTTTTAGGGTCGGGTTTGCTGTGGGGAGGAGAAATAAGACACATTTTTGGACCTTTCCATCCGAGCAAAAACCTCAATGATGATTTTCCTGGTCACTGTAGGATAACGTTTGTGCTTTAGCTGGATTTGCTTCAAACCTCCAGGTATAAGCTAAAGATACTTTGTCTATCAGTCAAAAACAGTTATTTGTCAAGATAATGCAGGGCTAGCCCAACTAGTGTTGTTAAACAAAAAGAGAGAGAAAAATGTAATTATGTAAATTATGATCTACACAACACATTCCCCAAGAATGTCCTTATTGAATTCTATAATTTAGCCTGGTCTAGTGTTTGTATCAACACACGTTGTGACAGAGCACATATATATAATTTTCACAGGTTGTGGTTAATTAGTGGTCATAATTTAAAAACAGTGATTTGCGATGCTAGATTCTAAAATTGTTTCACCCGCTTCCATAAAGGTTTCTGTACCTGTTAGTTTGGCAGGTAAGCAGAGTAACATGTTTCATATCAAGAAAAGAGGGGGCTATGGTATCGTTAGTAAGCAAGGTGATAACTTTACCAGCTATCAGATCAAATTTCTTAGGCTGCCATGCTAACGAACTTTAACAGTTACTGGAACCGATCATTATGAGCATGTTGCTTCATTATTATGAACTAAGTCAACACGTGCCCTCTACTGGCAAAACATTATGTTGCATTGTTTTTTGGGCCTCAATTCACCCACCATTCTTAAATTCCGTTCTTATTATTATCACCCCAGATTCTGTACTTCCCATTGTTAAAAATGCACCAAATTTGGTACACATGTCCATTTCCTCTCAAAACTACCACCCCTGTAAGATATACCATGCTGTGTGATTTTCTGACTCTCAACATTAACTGAATTGAAAATCTTGTTGATTGCTCAAAATCTCACTGTGCATAGCACATCAATATTTATTACTACACTTTGTCATATCTCACTGCTTCATGAAATAATCTACGTAAATAATAATAATAATAAAAAAATCCAAAGAGCGATCTCATGAAGCATTTAAAATTCAGAATTCTATCTATAAAAACGTTTTTTTCTCAATAAATATCTTAGTTTAGTGGTTTTTGGGTTGAATTTGACACATTGACCAAGATAATGCAGGGCTTTTCCTTTTTAAGCATTGTCAGTGGACCCATCCACTGCTAGGGATATGCATTCTGCATTTTTAATTCCATCACAAAGCTGTTTGGACAAATCACCAGCCAGTATTTCAGTACGTCTGGTTGCTGTGTTATCTGACGTCGAGTACGATCGTACGCTTTGCTAGCCCGCCGGTTTGGTTTGCTAATCGTCGCTTCGGTTCGCTCCTCGTCACTAATTTCCACGTCAACCAGACGCCTGTCCTTGTCCCCCGGACGTCGGATGTTCGATACTTCCGGGTTATTTATTATTTTGTCGATTTTTCTGTGCTTCACGCTCCTCATCTCCGGGTTGACGCAGAAACTCTACACTGCCAAACGGACGCTGGCTCGGCGGCGTTTAGCC
>JAVQJS010003945.1:0-23772 GCA_036024795.1 Galaxias rostratus | reverse complement strand
TTCTAAATAAATTTTACGTCTTCAAAGGTTGGTGGACATTAGCAATTGTGCATCATTAGCGATTGTGCTGCTGTGGTTGGCTTTGTTTCCCATCATGACCTTTAGATAACCTCCACAGTAATTAGCTGAGAATATAATTCAGCATTGAATAGCATGCAGTATCACCATTGTTTACCCAAACAAATATAGCTTGAAAAGACGGATAAGGGACCAGTGGCACTGTATAGCAGTCATTAAATAATTACAGCAAGCACCAATGCCTTAGGAATGAATAAATAAACACTTTAGGCTCTAAAATAAATGGGCATGCTAATCCATCAGCCATCATCTGAGACCTCCTGTCATTGCTCACAGTATGCCATCAGTCCAGAGCTTTAATTAACTAATTTAGAGACGGCATGACAGCAAATAAAATATGAAATGAAAAATGAAAAACAAAAGTTTTATACAGACCTGAGTGCTCAGTATTCCAATTAAATTCCAAGCCTATTCCACCTTGCTTAAGATAAACTATTTAGACGAGTTTTTATCTGTGTGACAAAAATGCTAATTACTTCAACATAATCAGTCAAATATGTTAAATGCCATTTTTAAAAAGGGGGAAGACCAAGACAGAAGGTTCCCTGATGATGTATTCAAGTATCAATTGATGCGCTGCCGTTGAGTCCGTACTAAAAGCATTCCACACATGGCATCACATTGAATTATCTAACATCAGGGCCTGAAAATAGATGAAACATGGTCTAGCTGCATGCCGCAAAAGTGCACTAAAAGTGATAGCTGACGTGTGCCTCTGAAATGTGCAACAATAGCCAAGTATACAAAGTGTGGTGCAATCTACCTATTATTGCTACTTGTCTATTTTTTTCTGTTTCCTCTTTATCCCAGCATCATGGCACCCTTAAGTACCTTCACCATCAATCATTTTTATGCTTTGCTGGTAAGATTCATTATACTTCGTAGCAGTGTATGTGCCATTGTAAAGATAGCTATGGTAGACCATAAAATACAAGGAAAACCCATGAGGATGCTGTCATGCACAGGTGGTGTGAACAGTGGACATGTTAGCTACTAAACGTACAAGAATTGGTCAACCATGGCTAACTGTGCCTTTCTGGGGACAAATGGAGGCTGTTACTATGGCTAACATGCACCAGTGGGTCTTGATTGTATGTAAAGCAAGATAGGAAAACGGTATTAGCATTGACAAGGTAATGCCAGCGAGGTGCACCATGGTACCATAATTTTTTTCCCTTGGTAAAGCAACACCTCAGGGCATGAAAGAGTAGTACCCCAAATACATGTGTATAAAAACAAAAATTTAATAAGTATAAAGTTGAGGCAGACGTTCTCTTTTAGCAACACTCCCTCTTGACTTTAAAGTGATCTTTCAGCCATCTTCAACAGTCAGGGAAAATAGCAGTGTGTAATAATAAAAAAAACAGACAAATCAAAGCTATTGAATTTCTCCATTTGTTTCGTCTCGCTGCAAACGGATGTCTACCTAAGCGGCAATGCTTTAGGGTCTTGTTGTGTAGGCTTCCAGGAAAAGTGATATATTCAACACATGGGTCAGAATATTTTTGTATTTGATAAATGTGCGAGCATGAACTCTAAGGTTATTGCAGTGGTTTATCACCAGCAAGTAGAGGTGGGCTTAGAAAAATCCAACAACATGTTTAGTAAAGCCCTTTCCAAGAAAAAAAAAAACTCTATCAAAGTAAAAATATGCTTGCTAAGCTTTTGTATTAGAAAAAGCACCCATTTTGTTCAGTTTGTGATATAATCCTTAACAGTTGGTTGGGGTGAATGCTTAGCTAGGGGAATCTTTTAAAATGTATTTACATATTTTTAGCTATGCTCCTTGTAACAAGATCTGATTTACATGCCAGCTTTGAACCATTGTAAATCCCAAATGGGACTACTGCATGAACAAAACCAGATGGTCTTTCATATTCTTAAGGCACAATTTTTTTGGATGGATAAAATGTGGACATTTAAAAAGGCTTTCTTCTTTATAAATGAGGGTTAGGTTTTTTTACATTTACTGTAGTTTACTTTGGCTTTACATGTGAAGCAATGTCACAAGCTAACATCAACCATTACCACCATTACCTTAATACCAAAACGTCATTGCAATTGTCTATAAGCTATCTAATATTTAAAATGTGAGTGTTGTCAGATGAACATCTATTTAATGTATTGTACTAACATACAGTTGTACTTCATTTAAATAAATGTTGTGATGCTGTACTCGTCAAACTGGATAGTCGTTAGAACTATTGGCTATGCCTGCACTGCACAAATGTTCACTTACCCTTTTCCAAATACAATTGTTCTGTAGCCATTGTTTTGAGAAAGCCTAGTCTACTAAAACAACACACTGGGAATTCCACGCATTAGGTCATCTTGTTACCTCTCCTTAATATGACACTTGCCAACGTCGGCTGAAAGTTAGGAGTGTCACAAAGGTTCATCACTGATTGACCCTTTTAGCCAGTGTAATTAATAATAGTAGGCATTAGCTGGCCTTAGCTGGTTCTGAGAGTCGATTGTGTTTCCAAGTCAATCACTCCAGTCGTGCCGGTGCCGCATGCAGCTGTCTCCAGAGACTTGTGCTAGCACTAATGGGCCTAGCTGCTGGTTACCGAGTCGTAATCCTATCAATAATAAAACAGCCTGGGCATCTGAGGGAACACATCCCCTCACACCCATCCATTACTTTCTCCTTTGGATAAGAGGTTTTTGCTGTCCACAGCCCATCTGTGACCTTTTTTAGTATGGAGATGTATTATTTACACTATTTATTTTTGGGGTATTTGACGTAATTTGTTTTTACTTTATTTAGCAATTGAAATGTTTCACACTTGAATTGTTCAAATTTACAAATGCATAAATATCTGCAATTTAAAATAAACTGCCACCTATCTGTTCCTTTGATAAAGCTAGCATGCAACGATAAAACATTCTTCATTCAACTTCAAACTAAAAGGAACAGACATCTACTACATTCACTATTTTGATTTGCATTTTGTCAATTCACAATGTGATACACTCCAATTCCACCACCGATATCTTGGTGCAGGAAACCAAAAAGTAGCTTATTTAAATGTGCTGATGTGTCACCTTGTACAGGTAGCATGTGCACTTCCCTTCGGTATCATTGTGACTGAACCAAATGAAAACAATCACAATTTCAGCAAAGGGTCAATGTGCTTCTTTGCTGCCACAGTTGAGACATAGCACTGGATAGGATGAGTACAATGGATGTTAAATGCCTTTTGTGACCCCACTGAGACACAATGCTGCTGCTATCAGCCCCTGCCATCACCTTCCCCTGCATCTGAGAACACAGGAAGTCATTATGGATCTCTGGGAGACCTAATAGGCTGAGCCACAGATATGAACTTGTAAGACCTGAATGGATGGGAATATAAAAGGGTACTTCCGCGGAACACAGCGCCTTGCGTGTTATCAGGGCAATTTCAGGATGTTGTGCAACGATTCCAAATCTATGAGTTTGACAGTAGCATTCTTGTCCCTGTCTCTGAGCACCGGTGACGCTGAGCGTGGCAGTGGGTGTGATTAACACGAGCGCCCGCACTGTTAAAACAGCCCTGATTGAAGCCGAGTGCCATGCGTTAGGGGAGTGCCTTTGCTCCATCTGTGAGGGGCAGCGGAGCTGCACAAGCACAGCCATAGGGAGAAACTTCGCTGGCTGTTTGTTTGCTACAGCAGGGTAACTGTGATGCCTTTGGTGACCAGGTTTCCTCTCTTTGCACCGGTTTCCCTGCCAATGGCCCGACAAACAGACGGGCTGGGGCCTTGTCGGCGCAGTGCGAGCTGCCATGTGTGGAGGGGGAATTTACGGCCCCGTTCCTCTGTCAGTAATGGCCCTTATGTTTGACAGCGCTCTATTAAGCGCTGAACAGAGAGCCCCAAGCGATGCCTTGGTCCCAGTCTGAGTTCACCTCAGCCTTATAGCACGTACCTAATGCTCGAGGGTTGACACACTGTCAATACAACCTGACGAGCTAATGGCAATGAGAAAAGCTACCAGTCACTCCCTTATCTTTCAAATAAAGCCACCCAGGCTCTGGAACACACAACCAAAAGAACTGGTTTCCCCTTACATTATAGAGTACTGTTTATTTAAAAATATTTTGCCATTGCTTGTATGCTGAAGATAAATCACGCTTCATTGACAGCCCTGTTTTGAGTCAGGGAATATTCCTTTCAAAGACATGTTTCCGAGATGCTTGCTTAAGAAATGGCAATCAAAGTTGTATTAGCAAGTAGGAACGGAGAAGACAATTAATTGGAGTATATGTCAGCAGGAGTATGAGACTTCCATTAAAGAGTCAAATAGCACGGCTCCAAGCTTGTACAGGCAGTGTAAAGATAAGCTGTCGTTAACCAACTCCAGCTTCACGGGAGCCCATTTTCCAGAGGCCAAACAAAAACCCTGTTGCTTACACAGGGCAGATTATGAAGTAGTAGTATTTGTAGCAACAGACCACTGTTTTTCCTTGAGCCGTCTCAGTCTTTTGTGCATCAGATACCCTCTCCCCATTCACTTGGGTAAACACTGGGAGAGACAGTATGTGACTCGGATCTCTTGGGCATGGTGCAGTTCAATGTCATTATGAAAGTTTAATCAACGGGAGCAGGAAGCAGTAGTTAGTCCCACAGGAACGGGGCTCAGGCCGCCGACCAGGACACTTGGCAAGGGGTCTCATATCAAATTTATTAGTCATTAGAATGGCTAACAGCAAACATTGGCCAATGCAGGAGCAAGGGCTGTAAAAACACAGAAAATGAAATGCTGCTGTCCGTCTAGACGTCCCACAGGAAACAAGACTGGGAGCCCAGGGCTTCTCAAAATTTTAATATCAGGAAAAGACAAACCAGTATGGAGAGGAAGGACTTAAAATTAATAACCACAGAGATACACATCCAGATGTCTGGGGTTGTTTTTGTTTAATTAGGCCTATGCCAAAATTCTCAGAGAAATTTCGACTATGGTCAAGGCTAAATCGCAGCCAACCACTAAAGCAAGTGCAGTTTCATGATTTTGGAAGCTGTAGTTTTTCCTGGAGAAAAAGTCAATGCCTCTGTGGCACATTCCTATTAAGAAGCTGCATGAAACAATGACCCATTTATGTTCTAAAAAAGAAGCTATGATTTGAAAGGAGAAGCAATGGTGAAGCTGTGACTGTTTATTTCAAGTCATATCACTTCTCGTGTGAAATGTTTGGAATAGTTGGCTGTATTTGCCACTTGTGTGATATAAATGTGTGCAGTAGGGAAAATTGCTCTTTTGGGGCTCTAAAAGTGTCCTAAGTCTAGCCATTAGTGGGAGAGGTTGAGTCTCAAACACGGAAAACAAGATTGAGAGTATTGAGGAAAAAGCAAAAGCCGGTCATAACCACAAGGTTAAACTGCCCAGTAATCCCTAAGGCAAGATGGGGCATTAGAAAAAGAAGTTGTTTAAGAAACCTCCTGTTCATTACTGGATTAAAGTCGCACGTGACATCAGAGTGAAACGTGTCAACAACATCACTGAAGAAAAATTGATTATTCATACATCTGTTGAGGGGACAAGCTAGAGGCTATGCGTGCTTGGGTGCCAAACGATGGACAAAGTAATCATGCTTTTGATATCATTAGTTAAGTAGTCCCCAATAGCAGACTTGTTTGTTGCTGTTGTTGTATGTTGTTGGCATTCAAGGATCCACATTTAAAACTTGGCAACGCAGTTTGGCACATATCCTTAACCCCTAACGCTGGACAATTCAAATTGAAATTTTAAACATAGATGATAAACCGAAAATCCTAGGGTTTACCCATGTTCTATTGCTTCATGTAAGCAAAGTCATTTGGGTAGCACCTAAATACTCTATGCTTGGTCAAAAGCGTACACATTTTTAGAACAGCATATTGAATGCAACAAGACAAGTAGGCCCGCTAGAGAACATCCACACTGTACGACAGCCTAGTCAATTTTATTACATTTGTAACTGGTATATTCAACATATGAGCAAAAACCTTTGCATAAGAACCATTGCATCACTGGGTGAAAATGTGTAGACTACCATTATATAGTGGCTGAGGCGGAGGTGAATAGTCAAAATTAACAGAGTGAAGCCATTTATTCTGACTCAGCACTCATGTAGAGACAAATTCATACAAAATTCCCAACCCTTGACCTTAACCAATTTCTAATACGTAATATGTGTATGAGTAAGCCCCAACCATGTGGGAATTAAGAACTATAAATGTGTAATGGATTCCCTTAGACGTGCAACAACATTGATGTGCAATGTTTTGATATTACAAGAGGTTCAATTGGTTATGATGATTATTGGAACCATTTAATAACTAGTAAATATTCTGTCCAGACCGCTGTTTGAACAGCCATGCAGAGGCCTATTACAAAAAGGTCAGCTTGTGAAACAGCACAGCATAAAGGTCCCAGCGAAGGTCATCTAGCTGATACAGTACCAAATTATTAATAACTTGTTATATGATTTCTTATTGCCAATCAAAATGGTGCTTACCTCGGATGTTTTGTACTGTAGTTGCCTATTTGATGTTCAGAAAGTAATTATTATGGTTAAGCGGAATTTCCAAGATGATTGCTTTGGCATCTAAGTTACATAACTTGAGTTAGTCAAAAGCAAGACCAGAATACACTCTTATGCTACACATCTAGAGAAGTGGCAAATAATGAATGACAGATCCTACCATCAAAAGTTGGTCCAACTGACAGGAAATACAGACATGCTTCAAAGGAACCTTTGATATACTACACCTGAACAACATTCTGCAGTCTGTTGAAAGTATGGAACAAGTTGGGTTTGAATTCCTGGACTCACCCTTCAAAACAGATGAGAATCCTTAGAGGCATGAAGCTAATTCTAATTTTCTCTTTTGCGGGGCTCCTGAGGGGAAGGATGCCACACGGCACACCTTGACTGAGGAGCTCAGATAATGTCACAGGTGGCTTGAGCAGCAGGGGAGCCCCAAATCTCCATTACCGGCCCTGAAGAGAGACGCAGTGGAGGGAGAAGGCAGGGGCGAGTGCAATATGGCGAGTTTATTTTCACCTGGCCTCACAGTTTGACCTCTGGGCCATGTGTCGACCCCTCCAGAAGAGCTTGAAAATAATTAAGGATCAAAATCCTTAAGAGTGTCTGCTGGAGAAATAAGAGCTAGGTCCAGGAGGACATCCTGCTTAGACTGGATGCAAAGTAATGCGGAGCACAAAGACGCCCTCGTTCTGGAGAGCAGAGCAAAAGACTGTGTCAGAATGCCAATGAACACAACACACAAATACACACAGGCAGAGAGATCCAGCAGAGACCGGGGCTATGTTATTGTCTATACAGAATGCTGGCTTGTTGGCTGGCTGATGTTCGTCTGGATTGATCTGTAACACATTCATTCTTTCTTCAGATGTTCACCCAGTTCAACCCTGCTTAATACGTACTGCCCAAAGCACTGGGCTCCCGTTCCGCAAATTCACAGAACATCATAACATAGAGGGAAGCAGCAGAAAAAAAGAACAAAAGCAAAATAGAAAGAAAGGAAGGAAGAAAGACAGAAAGAAAGAAAGAATGACACAAGCATATTTGAAGAGAAAAAATATGGTAAAAAGGGAGGAGAGTAATACGTTCTAAACCAACAAATAACAAAAAACCTGATTGAGCGTAACCAAAGGACAAAAACATATGACGGCGGGGGGAAGAGAGGCTGGAGAAAGAAAATTAGGTAAAAAGGAGTGCATTTTTCTATTGCGCTGACCCGCTTCCTCAGCCCAAGGCGTCCACACCCCCTACCCCCGAGTGGCCAGGTGGCAGAGCCTATTCGGGGAGGAGCGCAGACGGCCCTCCCACCCCTCTCCATTCTGTCCCCACTGTCACTCCAGACTTGGGGCGGCGGTGGCACCAGCCAGCCAGAACACAAAGAGAAAGGACATATATACGCCAGACTCTGGGCACACTTTGAGCAACACTTAAAACACTAAGGCAAGCTTTAAAGAGAGAAAATAAAAAGAGATTTCTGTAAGTCAAATGTTTTAACAATATATATTTACCGCACCAAAAATAGTGTTTTCTCAAATTGTTCAAAAGGAACGTGAAATAATTTAATTAAATATCAGCTGCCAGGCTACATAAGAAAGCCAATTTCTTTCTGGTATGGGTTGTAGGACCCATTTACATTTTTTTTTATTAAATTCTAACTTAATCATTTTTTACGGTTGATTGTGTGTACAAATGTAGACATATTCTCTGAATAAGCTTTTTGATATATTTTTTATTCAATAGATTTGACCATAGGTGCATATAATTTTACTATTTAAAGGAAACAATCTAATTAACATGGTATGCCTTCATTGATGTGCACAATCACATATTTCGCCTTTAGCACCATAACGGTGCCCATCCTACTTTGCTAGTGTATTTGTCAATTATCACTTTATCTAAAAGCTCAGCATTCCAAACAACCTGACTAATGAACAGACAGACGTCAAAAGTCAATCAGCAGAGTTCCGTCTTACGCTTGCTGATGCTGATTTTGTCAAAATTGAACAGGGAATACGACCCCCAAGACAACCATCTGCACTGTTTTTGGCAGATGTCAGCCCCTCCATCATTAGCGGGTCCTTGGGCCTTGGGGGTTACAGAGTCCCTCTATGAGAGAGCACAACACCCCATTGAACTACTACCCTGTTTTCCAAAACAAATGAGAAGATATGACTAAGGGGCCCTCTGTACAGGAAAACACACACACAATGCACCATTCATTGCTTACTATGTTCTACCACAAGCCAAAAAATGAATGGTACTGTACTCTTGCTTTGCTGACATCCTCAAAAAATGTTCTTCATGATTGCACAGTACAATGCTTTCCATCCCACACGTTGGCAATGAGCGGTCCACAATGTGGGAGGCCCTTGTTTGAACGTGGAAGTGGAAGCTGTGTGGAATCTGCCAACAATGTGGCACTACCGACTGCCTCGTTCACACGACCGGTCTTCGATGAGCAAGAGTCCCCAGGCATCCTTTAACCCTTCCTGGCCCCAGCTCATTTGCAGGGCTTCGCTCAGTTGTCCAACCCGCAACTAGTAGCCCCAGGATATGTACGGCCCCATTGTACGACCTGAACTCAAGAGAAGCCCAGGAACACACAGAAACATTGGGCTAGACCACTGAGAAACAAAGTTCAGAAGCTAAACAATTGCGGGTTGCAGGCCCATTGCATCAGTTGGGAGTCGGGGCCAGAGGAGCCTTGCTCAAGAATTCGTCATCCATAGAAGTCAACAAGCTCTTCAAACGTCAAAGCTAAACAATGTTCTGTGAAGTGATTGATCTTAGTGGCATAAACATGTTCCCCTCTTTTGAAAGAGGGACTTTGTATTGCGGGAGACAACAAAATAAGACCTTGCCCCTCCTTCTGCAGATTTAGTAACACTGACTTAGCTGAAAAACATTTCAATGGATTAATCTGTTCCTGCTGGAGGTGGATGATAAAAGTATGTTATGGCAGCATCAGCGAGAAGGACGAAAGGGTTAGACTTGCAGAGAGTCCCACTGTGCATCAGTTTCATTCTGATGATAATGAATTGTTTATTGCCCTTTCAAGGTCAGGATTCTTCCTATTTGGTGAAAAATGTGTACTTTGTTGCAAAACCATGGATTACTATTGCTCATATTTTAACAAGGTTTCAAAACTTTCCCTTCTCAGCTATTACAATCAACCAATTGAATTGCTATACTGTAGTACTGCAATACAGATGTGAAAATATGGTGCAAATAAAGCCTGTTTGAAGCGTAAAGAAAGTATAAAAATAAGTATAAAAAGTCTATTGGAACAAAACAATCTGAATGCTTGATTGTTAATGTGTGTGCATATATAATTAAAAACAACAAATACAAATCATTTTATATATTCTTTATTTACTTAACTTAAATAACCACATCCATACATTGTGGGGTATGAAAAGACCTTTCAGCTCAGCATTTTTCAAAATCAACAGCTTTGTGTGAAGTTGCATGGTTTTAGGGGCTTCCTAGTCCATCCCTAGCGATCATCCCTGTGCTAGCTAACAGGCCTCCATTGTTCTCTTCCATTACATTCATTACTCCTCTCCCTCTTTTATGTGTACCCGGTCCCTCGGCTCCACAATTTCCTCAATCCTTTCTGTCACTCGGGCTGCTCTTCATTTTTAGACTTCCAATAAATATTTCATGCCTAAGGATTTGGTGAAACATTAAAATGATGCATATGAGCGTACATCCCCACTCCTCCTGTTTGGGGGGCCAATCGACAACCGGCTTCATTTCCTCTGGCAGCGCAAGGTAAGTAGGGAAGAGTATTTTTAACCACTACCACCAATGAATCACCTCTGTGCCAGTATCTCCAGGGTATGTTCTCTGGGGGGGTGGTGGTGGGGGCGCTGTATGCTTTGGATGAAGAAAAAATCCAAACATAACTTACCTAAAGCAGAGGATGAGAGAAACTGAAAATGTTTGAAAATAAATAAATCCAGAGGCTCTGGGAGGGGTTTTGCACAGACATATACTAATATTATGTTATGTTATCGTTTGAACACCCTCAAAAAACTTTATGACATGACCATTCTGTTACATAGTCCAGGTAATCGCTGTCTCTCAACACAAGAGGCCACACGTTTTGCAGGGTCTTTGTTAACGGAAAAATAAATCCTGGAGTCACCATTTAAATGGTCAGGGACAGTTAGCAACCTGGAGTGACATCTGGGCTTCAGATTCAGTAAACAGCCACATGTCGGCTTCCCATCCAAGGACCGGAGGGACTGTTTGTTGGCATGGTAGCAGCCTTAGCAAACTGTGTGTTTACGCGTATGTGTGCATGAGTGAATGTGTAGCTGAATGTGTGTGTGCAGACTGAGAAAAGCACAGACTAATTTGGCTCCCTCAAGAAGGAACACCACCTCTACAAACGCAGCCTTAAGGCCCAATGCTCAGGCATATTGTACTGAATAAGTAAACAAAAAGTAATTGGGCAATGCCATCAGAAAATACAATATGCTTAGAACAGAAAGTTCAATGAGCTTTTAAGCATGACGCAGGGTTTAGGGCGGACAATCGGCAACTCAGATATCAATAGTCTACCACAGTGGCTTCAGGGTGTGAGCTGAGAGGGAAAAGGTACAGAGTAGGGGGGTTCCTAAGAGAATCCTGCAGTCAAATCAGGACCCAAGGCTGTGACTCTCCTAGGAGTTCTGAAGGTTAATACAGTAATAAGAACATAAGATTCCCAATAGATCAGTCTGATGCATAGTTCAAATCTCTCTGCAGTTCAGTGCAGCTTCCACAAACAACCACACAGTTCAATCAAGTGGTGACCTGTTCTGCTTAAATCACTGCTCCTTTTCAGCCCCCTAGGCACTGACGAGTATACACAGGGATAGTTAGTATCCTAGTCCTATCCTATCCTTCTAAAAGTATTATAAGCAGATCTAATTTGTAAGACAGGTTCAAAATATTCTGATGCCCATCCTTGCATAGACACAAACCAAGTTATCATACTAATTTAACTATGATTAGCTTCGGTCCAAGTACTAGAGAAACACATCAATAGGTCAATTGAAACACTGTAACCCTGTTGACAAAAGATATTGAGAAAACGTAGGTCATTTGCAGTCTAGGTGCGCACCAGGAAAACCATTCAGACGATCACATAATGACCTACGAGTCAAGAGTCAGCTGCACATTTGTATAGCTGGGGGTAAACATTCTTAAACGGGACTGGTGGTTACCCCACAGCCTTGTGTAAGGATCTTGTATTGAGGCTAGTGCACACATGTCTGAGGCATACACACGATAATAGATTGATTGCACTTAGCTCTCCGTCAGACAGGTAGCCTAGTCAGTGTTGGGGTGTTTGCCTTCCTAGCTGATTCAGGGGACGTCAGCATTGAGCTAAGCTTACACGCCTCACACTAAATCTCACTTTGTCACGCTTTGGCCCTGTCATGTGCGTAAGCATTTTTTGTCTGCCCTGGAGAGTGGCATTTTCCAGACTGAAGTCTGCACCAGGATGAACATCCACCCCTTGGGCAATGTCCCAGATACTATTCAGCGTTTCACTGCTTCCTCACCTGCACACGGTGGTTCTCTCACTACAGAGCTCGACTCAAGCAAGGACAAGTCGATGAGGCGGCACTGGGCCAATGGAAACTTTTTTTTGGTGTCGCTAATAACAGTTAGGAGCGAGTTGCTGCAAGAGCAAGAATTTGTGGCTCGCTGAGTTGTTGCACACGCGTTTGGAGCCTGCAGGAGACGGCCAAAAGAGCCAGAACTGGCACTGCAATCCTACAAGGCCAGCCATAACCTCCTGGCACGGTAGCTGCACCATCTTATGTGTTAAAGAGGGGAAAAAAGCCTTTTTGAAAAACAAAAAGAATCTGACAGCTCCCGAGGGACTTGGAGAGACGTGGCGTTCAAGACTTTTTTGCCAGATTGCGTCTCTGTGACAACCTGCTGTTGTTACCCGCCTGCTTCAGTGTGGTATCTTGTCCTCTGCAATCAGTGCTGTCTTGCCAGCCTTTATTCTCAGCAGTGTTCTATTTTGGAGACCCGGTGACATCTCCCACTTATTGTATTCAATCTGTACACATTAGGGCCATACCATGAGTGTCGGCACTTGAGAAGCCGTCAAAAGGCGAGGCACGGCCTGTATGCAAATGTGTCATCAATAAAAGATGGTGAGCAGAGAGCTGGCAGGAGTAATCTACATCAATGAGGAAAGGATGGAATATCCCAAACAGCCTTCCCAGAGGGGTGCAAAGGATGCAAGCTGCTGGGTGGAGCAGGGGTAAAGACGCCTGTCTCTGCCCATCCAATGCCATGCTGTCCAAGTCAACTGGAGAGTCCTTCACTGGGCCCTGCTTGGGTTCCAAACAGATGGGAGTTGTCTCTCTCATGTCAGTGCCCTTTTGGAGAGGTGCACTCTTGACCCCTTCCGGTTCCCAAGAGAGCGGCGTCTGGTGACCCTCCCCCTCACAAGCACCCCCCCCCATTTGGTCCCTTCATTGGGTCATATCTAATAGACATGAACAAATCGCTAGCATAGGCTACAGTCAATGGCAGTTTGGAGCAAGGCATATTCCCCTGCAGCCTGTGAAGTAATGAGAGTCCTATGGAGGTAGCCTCCATGCCTTTAAGCTTTACAGACGTTCCCCCTGGCTGTTTCTGTCGCAAGCCTGTCGACAATTGTACAATCTGGTGACAGAACAACATGAACCCAGTAGAATTCATTCACTTAATGAGGTTATATTTCGGTTCTCCAGCTGTCGCTATGCTAACATGATGAATAGGGGCACATGCAGAGCAGCTCTCACAGAGCAGGTTGCTGTGTGAAACAATTGCATCTCTTATTATAAGCTAGCACAAATTGTTTAAGGCATTGTCCAGACAGAAGGCATTTAGCTAAGCCAAAAAGACAGCTGTGTAGTTGATGTTCGCGCTCATATGTTGTGGTACCAAAGGAAATACACTGTAAGCCAAAAGCATTTTTTTTAAGTGAGCTTTTTTGGAGTTTTCTTTCTCTTTTCTTTTTTTTCTGAAAATGAAGCTACCAATGGAAACAACCAGGAAAATAATCTAGAAAGGCAAGCACTCTAGTGAGGTGTAAAAACTTGCTGAGGAAGTATTAGCCCTCACTGGAGAATCACAGTGCAACAGTTATGCACGTTGGTCAGTGCAGACTGTTCTAGACTAGAGTTGTTGTTTAAATTCAATGCGTCATTAGCCTGTGAATTCACTTCAGGGTGTTAAATCTGTCAGCTTAACTCCACATCCACTGCTTGACTGCAACCATGTGCTTTGCTCCGACTTTGCCATGAAAGGAAACTAATGTTATGGAAGGTTGAGGAAAACATACAAAGGGCAACCCACAGTCCCATTACAGTGTAACCTATAAACCCCAAGGCCTGGGATAAAACTGCTGATTAATAGCAGGTGCACATTAAAAGCAGGAGCCATCTCAAAGGCACCAGCTGTGTTCCCAACCCCTGCACACGCTTAAAAGCTAGCCGAGCCAGAGGTGAATGAGGTAGCAATGAGTAGGGGTCATACTATATTCAAGATATCTGGGGCATGAGACGAAAATGCAGCAGCCGTTACCTGTCCAAGCCATTAACCCCTTTAAGTTTAAAAAGAATGAAATTGACAAATGAAACAAGGTGATATGGACAGAAAGATTAGGCTTCGGCTCAGCCATCGTAAACTTAGCTGTACAGTTGGTAGGGCTTTTACTGTTGATATTATTTAGGCATGAGCGGTAATACCCCCATTAAATTTCATGGACTCAATTATCGCCAAGGATAATTTCTTGTACTTATACAGCTTGAACCTGTGTAGATATACATGAAATGTCATTATCATGGTAGATCAAAAATTTATTTAGTAAGCTTTTCATCTGCTCTCGACAATCTGAAACTGCAGTCGTTTCCAAATGAGCGAGGAGCACGTCACATTCAGAGCATGTGAAAGTCAACAGTATAAGCGATTAAATCTAATGCGCCTTCAAATCATTTGAATACTTACATGAAAAATATTAAGCAAGGACATTCAGTCTGGGGAACGACATTCTTTTTTATGTTGCTGACTACCATTTTCTAAAGCGCAAACACTTCCTCTGGCAAACGTATATGAACACAGGCAGTAAACTCATTACAGTTTCATCTCAAACACTGTCTATTGGCTAAAACAATGACTGGTATAAGCCTGCTCATATCTGAGGCTCTCTTTCTGACAGAACCAGATCTGCATTTCGGTTGCCCCAGCCAACCCCCTCCACCCACCTTTAAGTCTGGGACATCTCCACAGTTACATATATTGTGAAAACAAAGTCTTTGTTGCTCCTTCAAGAAGACACATGCCTTGACTCACGCCATTAAGTATTAAAGCACATCAGACCACACATTGGCAGGTGCTGTCAGGGGGGTCTTTGAGAGACGCACTAACAGCCCTGAGGCAAAGACAGAGGGGTGTGAAATCTTCCCTCCCATACAGAGGCCAAAGTCACCTCAGAGAGAACTCTCCACAGACGCTCGCAGTCAGGTCACAGAGAGGTCACCTGACTTGCAGTGCCCCAGTGAAGATAAAGTGTCCCAACAAAACAGGCAGAAGATCCAGCACGGTTGGCTCATGCCATGTCCACAGGGAGTAAATGAAAACAAGGTTAATGCATTCGGTTCTCATTAGCCCCTGCTGGAACCAGGGTGTCACCCATATGAAGAGGCAGAGAATGGGAAACGGGAACAGCAAGTGTAGCAGTGTCATGGCCCGCTAGCTGTTACCCCATCACCAGCCCGTCCACCTCGTTCTCTTTGAGTGAGCCATCTAGCATGCCAGGACCGTTTCAATGTCATGCCATAATGTATGCTTGAGCAAATAGTTTTATGTTCAATCAGTTTCTTTAAGGGGAGCTTGCCGGCGAGGAATCTTTTCTTGCATGGCCTGCAAAAAAAACGAAACGCACGCAAGTCATATACCTTGAGATGCCAAATAAAATGCAAGTACTGTGCAAAAGAAAATAAATCCAATAAAATTTAGAGAAACTTTTTTAGACAGTCTCTGCTGACATTTACTCAACCATGGACGATCACATTGAGATTATAACCTCCTCAAGCGTCTCCGACTCACAATACAATGGGACGGTTCCCTAATACAACAGTCATTGCCATTTGTTCCCCAGATAGTGTTGTCTTATTAAGTGCCGTGTCTGTGTTTGGCTGTAATACCCTCTCTAATAAGACTTAAGCTTCTGTCTCTTCGGCAGCCAGAGCAGGCTCCGGGGGCCTAGCAGTGTGAGGCCAGGCTGCTCTCCCTCCCAGCCCACAAGGCCCCAGATGGGCAGCTATGACCAATTGCTTTGGTGTCAGTGGCTTTGGCGTGCTGACCCGCCCACACTGGGCTTAAGGAGAGGAGCCAGAGATGGGGAGGAAAAACCCGAGCGCAACACATCTCAGGGCCCGCCAGGGCTCCCGGGGTTCAGCGCATTACACGCACACGCTGAACAAGGAGGCTGTCTGTAACCCAAAACATCCCCATCAATCATGCTAATGCACCCTCTGAACTTTAAATCTGCACGACAACTTGAACCCAGGCGAATGCAACAAAACGCCGCATGACATGTAGCTTTAGCTGGCACAAATCCTCTGTCAGAACACAAACAATGCGGTTTCCAAAAAAAAAAGCCCCTCGCAAAACAGTGAAGAAAACATCGTCAGAGGAAATAGAGAAGGGATGATCTATTTACTTTCCCCAGGAATTACCGTAGGCCCATTTAGCACAATCTGCACCAATCAGCGAAAGTGCAACCCCCCATGCACCACCCCACCCCTGCTGTCCACTCAGCATTGCCTCGCCTATTATCCCCAGCCCCCCCCCCACACACACACACACACAGCAGAAGCACCACCGAGCTGGGGAATGATGCCTGCTACAGGGACTCCAAACTATGAGCTATTCTAACGTTTAAATGTGTCTCTAAAGATATGTCCCATGATGGAACCAGTCAGTGCCAGATTAGTATTATTTCTCATTCATCATTCTTACAGGTTGTGGTGGCTTGCTCATTTCTCACACACAGCTTATCACCAGCCTCTCTCTCTCTTTTACTTGAACTCCGCGCTGTCTTTTTCTACCTCCCTTTCTCTTTATCTCTCCCTTTCTCTGAGTACTGCCTCAGCAAATCCCCCCTGCTAAATGCTTTCTCCCTTGAAATCTAATGGCAGTGATTTGACTGTAGATTAATGATTGAGGCAAAATGCAGGGTGTGCACATTACGGTACATACAAGCTGCATTAAAAAAGTCAAATACATTATAATGGAGTACTTTAAAGTATATGGATACATAAGATTGAAAACCTTTTTTAAAGGGCGTACAAATATAATTTATTTCTTCCATTACAGTTCGACTACCACAAGTCGAAAATGAATGTTAAAGTGAATGTAGACAACATTGTTGACTTTTTCACTGTGCCATCTGGAAAGTGTTGCATGCTATAGCCTGCAGAGCATTTCCTCGGTGATTGGACAGTTAATTAGAAAGCAGTAGTCAAAAACTAAGGAAAGGAGGTTGATAATCCCTTACAGGACTTTGCAAAGCATACAGAGTTTTTTTTCACCACACAATAGTGCAATGTTTAATAAAGGACAAAACGCATTACTGTTCAACAAAAGCTATGCATTTCTAATATGATACACTGTCTTTTACACACCCCAGGGAAGCAAGTGTTTAAAAATGTCTATTCATAATGACCATCTACAACAGTGAGTCTAATAAAGTATTTTGTATAGATATTATGTTAGTACATTATGCTGTGCTCTTGAAAATCCAGGGCCTAGCTGTAAAAACTAACAATCTATACTGCCTGAGAAACAAGATGGCACTTGGCGCTCTTTGTGTATTCATTGCTTGCTTGCAGTAGGCCAACCAGTGTTTTTGCTGCTCTGAGGGATAACATGTGTGCTTGGGCTTCTCTGTGATTGATCTCATTCAGTAAAGTAAAGGAAATGGGATCGCAGAGACCAAAGGGCTATAAAACAAAAAAGTAGGGTTTGGCAAAATGGGATTGTATGTATGGCTTGACCACAGTGGAAGTGCATTGAACACATTTAATGGTTCATAAACTTGGTTGTAAATTGCCATAAGCTATTTGAAACCATGCTTATTAGCAAAAGATTACTGAGCTAATCGTCATTTGCTTTGAAAAACAACTGCTACAAATGTTAATAAAAACCGGCATACTTCAATACTAATCCAGTTGAACACAAAACTAAGACCTACTGCCACATAATATTACAACATCGATGACAGCTTAGTGTATAGGTCTGGCAAATATACTGTTGAAAATATATCTGAAAGGTGATACACAATATGCTAATGATACCATATTGAGAACGTTTTAGAGTCACTTTGTATGGAAACCATTTTCTTTTATTAATTTGAAACAAAACAGCATCTGGCACATCATCACAACTCACGGCTTAGCCCCTCAAATGATCTAATTAAAGCCTTCAGCTGGCTATATATTGTAGGCAACCATTATATGCTGACGGATGCACAAGAACTGTAATATGGTATCCACCAATGGTGTCAGATTGTAGACTAAAAAAAAGGATGGATTGTACAGAAACGTTTCATTTTGAATTCACTCTTCATCATCTCACAAGTTTGCTTGAGTTTAGCAATCAACCATTGACTAATTTTCAATTATTTTCAGTTACTTATGTCCAGCTCATTGGCACATCTCTAGCCCTGGCACATGTTTCAGTAGGCTGAATAAGATGTAAATTTGAGAAATGGCTTTGCAACAGTTTATAGGCAGAAGGTATTTATTAAAATATGATCTGGTGACCTTTAGTTCTGCCAGAAAATAGTGGTTCTTACTTGAAAAGATTACTCCAAAATCCTGAAGGGCTCGAATATATAAGGTAAAGAAACATGAAAGATTCCATTTCAAAGCCACCTTACAGTGTGATGAACGAGCTCTGTCAATTAAAGGACACAATCTTGACAAATGCCTCCGACAAAAATCAGTCTTGCTGCCCTGATTTCCTCCCTTACTCCAAGACGTGGCCTGCCCTGCACTTTCCTCAGAAATCCTAAAATAGTGTGAAGGAGAGTACACCTAGTGGGAGTTATTGTACCGTAAATCATGTTTCCTCATGTCCCCCCAGACCAGCAAGGAAGCGCTGACCCAAATATTCTCGTAGGGGTAGCCAATGGAGAAAACGACAGTTTGCTGCACTTGCTGATGAATTAATCAAGCATGGGTCTAGTTTTAAGTTGCAAGTAAAAACTACAAGGCAAGTAAAAACTACAAGGCAGACAAATCAAAAAAAAAAAAAAAAATCTTGGTCTTAAACTGATGCAGAGTACTTCAGATTAATTCAATGTCAGTCAACGTTCATGGGCGATAGTTTAGCCAGACGTGTACATTTTGTATTGGCTAAAAGTAGGTTGTATAAGACTTTTTTATTCGGTGCCAGTTGCATATGATGGTATTTGGCATCGTCGGTTCTTTGGTTCACTGAAAATGCTCTAGACACCAAGGAACACTCATGCGGAGAGATTACTATTTGGGTGAGGGTGTGTGTGCGTGCAAGTGGGTCTATGTGTGTTTGAATTCTCTTTTGTGGTTTTTTGTTATGGAAAACATTATGCATGTTGGGGATCTTGGCTGACATACACAGCACACCTGGCAGGCCAAAAGATTTTTTTTTAATTATTATGACATTCATAACACGTGGATAACTCTACAAATTCCTACACCCCTCCCCCCATCCCCTTTGAGTTCTTTAATATAGCCTTGAGGAGAAATGCTGAAGAGCAGTGGCGTGGTTATGCAGGTGAAATGTAAATCCCCGTGTTATGTCCAGTCAAACTCAATTTGAAGAGGAAGTTTAGCAGTTACGTTTAGCATATAAACGCTTTCACCCTCTCCATTCAGTACCTAGCTCCTCAAAGCGTGGAGAAACATGCGTTTTGGTTCTGCATCGACTTACACTCTGCCAGATGAGTGGTTACGCCCTGCCCCCCACCCCAAAAAAATCAAAGATTGACTATGAGAGAAAAAGAATCCCAGAGCAACTTTCACAAATGTTTTCTCCTCATCCCTGGTTGAACAACAACACCTGTTTGAGAGTATTGGAGTGTGTGTGCCTAATGTGGGCACGGTGTGCTGTTAGGCCTCCCATCTTACACACACTTACGCATCGAAGCACTGCATCTTGTGGAGTTCCCATGCCCTTACAGTATAAAGCACAGTTTTACCACGCAAGCACAAGCAGATTCCGCCATTTGAATTTGAAGTCTTAAAACTCAGATATAACATTTTTACTGCTCAATAATAGAACTACTCGTCTATTTCCCCTTCAAGAACCCTTGGGTAGCCAATTAAAAAATAATATAAATAATCCTCATTACCTTGTTTCATTTCTTAGTTTGCCTTCTCTTTTTCCCTCAAAACACATGCTTTGCTTTCCCCCAGTAAACACACATTACCTTCTCACGGACCATCAGGTTTCAGGGATTAATCTAAGAATGCGAGAAATAATAAAGGTTTAATCAGCTTTCCTAATTCTGACTGGAGGCCTAGCTTTGTGGCAACGCCTGGTCTTGCATGGAATCCCTGTATGGTAAATGCATAAACGAGCAAAGATTTTAAGTGCATCCCAATAGTCAAACATCCCATGGTAATTAAAGTGAAAACCAAACAGCTAAACAGATGATAGGTTCATAGCCGGACCAAAAAAAAGCAGGTGGCCTTGTTCAGTAAGGTAGGAAGACAAGGCTAAATGGAATTGAAAAAAGGCGAGTTTTTTTAAGTTCCCGTCTTGTTTGCCCTCCCCAAACCCAATTCCATTTCCTGAAAATGAAATTAATCCATTAGCAATTGCAAAATCTAATTTGAAAATCTAGCAAATGAAATAAATCAAAGGAAGTGTCTTGCGGCGGCGAGGGTTACAGAGGCAGGATGATGGATTAGGGTCCCATTATTCACGATTTGTTATTCAATAAATCATTGATGTGTTCTATGAATAACCGTGGTGATGGACAAGAGAGTGAGGGAAAGAGCAAGGCTGAGTCGCTGACAAGGCAAATTCTGTGTGAGTACGGCACAGCTACACACGCTCACTATGGTCCCTCATAGAAATGTATAACAGAGAAAAAAAAACAATCTCAGGTACAGGCTAAAGTACTGCTTTATGGTGTTTTCCAATTGTGTGCTGGTAGTGCGCTAGGACAACTCTATGTTGACCAACATCTTTTGCAGCGCCACAGCTCAGCTCTGCTCAGCCCCAGCATCAACTATACAAATGTATCAGTGGCCACAGTTTCCCTTTGCCTCATGCCACACACTGTGTAGTCTGAGCGAAAATCTGGTGTGCCTTTTAGAAAGTCTTCAAGATGTCCTTGTACAGTGCAACATTTAGACATATGTTGCCTTAAGAAATCTGTTGCTAAGTCCTTATGAAATGTTAAAGCCCTCAGAGTCACCATTAAAAATCTCTGAGCACTGCTAAAAATCAAAAGGACCAAAAAGGTGCGGATAAATTAATGTAGAAAAGCAGTGAGTGTTCATGGTGCAGAGGCGCTGCAGCAGGCTTGACTACAAGTTGATCAAGGCATCTCTCCCTCTCTAATTCTCTCTACCTCTCCATGATTCTGCCTTTAGGGTGAATGATGCATCACAGTAGAAGCCAGGGCGTCGCCCTAGCAACCAGCGGAACAGAGACAACAACTTGTGTCAGGAAGCAATCTGTACAGTTCCTGCCTCTACCTACACGGCCAGATTGAAGCAAGCCAGGAGTGAGCCAGAGGCCCTGGACAATCATGTTTCAACTTATGGCTCACGTGAGTGACCCTGTGGCCCCATGTGGCTCGCAGCATTGGAGCTACGTTGACAATATGAGGGCTGGAGAATGTATTAAAAATAAATATTCACACTAGTTTTATCTTTGTAGTACCTCTAAATGGGTTCTAAATGAGCGCTAACACTGGCCAATGTCTTGCTCAGTGCTCAGGGACGGACATGTTAAGCACCATGTGGAAATAAGGCTCGGAGCTTGTCCCACTGGCCCCTTAATCAACCTCATCATCTGTTAATAAAATTCCACACTGCCAAACTGCAAACAAGGTTTTGAGAACGTTTCCCCTATCCAGAGAGTGGATGCAATTTCCTATTCAATATCACAAACCAAAAATTTCTGCCAAATAAACTATGCATTCTGTGCTTTGTAATATCCAAAGAGGATTGCTTTCCCATAAGAAAGGTTCAGCAGAAACCTTCACAGGTTAAATACTGAGTCTCATTCGTCAAGAGTGTGAAAAAAAAAAGAAATCCTTCATTTTAGGCTGCCATCAGATTGAGCCCTCAAACGCACACACTCACCTTCTCAGACTTTTTTTATGGAAATAATTCTCATCTCTCTGCTGCAACACTCCTTTCCCTCTCTCTCCCCCTCCAGCAGGTCCCTTCCAGACAGATAAATGCAAGGGAGTGAGACTGAATGAGGTTTTACAAATGATCCCACTTCTACGCCGGCAAACCAATTACCATGACTAAGATAACCCCTTCTCTTTCCAGGCAGGAAGAGCCGGCCATTGTTGTGCGCATGGCCTTTGGGAAGTCGAAAGCCAGCCATGGTCACTTTTCAGTCTTTGTAGTGTCCCTTTCACACTCCTCTGCGAAACATACCCCTTCTCTCTCCTGCACTCCTAAACTCATCTCTGTCTGACTGAGACAATGACAAATGAGTTATTACAGAACTCTGTCTTACACACACACACGCACGCACGCACGCACGCACGCACACACACACACACACACACACACACACACACACACACACACCCCTCCCTCCCAGTTGGCCCACATAACCCACCGTTAGCTTCCATGACACTGAGACAGGTGATGGATAGCCTTTTCATACGGAGCATTGAAACAATTATGTTGAAGCTCCATCTTAGTCAAAAGTCCTCTCCAAACTTCTGCCTCGCGAGGATAGAGGCGTGGGCGGGACTCCTAGAGCGGATCTGAGTAAACAGCCAATCAGCTGTGGAGGGAGAGAGGTGTGGGCGGGACTCCTAGAGCGGATCTGAGTAAACAGCCAATCAGCTGTGGAGGGAGAGAGGCGTGGGCGGGACTCCCAGAGCGGATTTGAGTAAACAGCCAATCAGCTGTGGAGGGAGAGAGGCGTGGGCGGGGCTCCCAGAGCGGATTTGAGTAAACAGCCAATCAGCTGTGGAGGGAGAGAAGCATGGGTGAGTCCCCATCTTCTGAGAAGAGGAGCTATTGGCAAACACGACCTTCAACCCTGACCCCCAACCCATCAGCAGATATTAGTAATGATATATTTGGTATGTTCAGGAATATAAAGTTTAATTTACATATTCCTTCCAGACCTAACCCATTACATATGATATATCATATATGCTCAGGAACATGACCTTTAACCTCTAACCCTGACCCTATCCCACTTGGAGATATTAGTTATGATATATTGTATGCTCAGGAACCTGACCTCTAACCTCTGTGCATGACCATAACCTACTTGGAGATAATATTTATGATAATATTGTTCAGGAACACAACCTTTAGTTAAAATCTAATAATGTATGCTCATACAGATGGCCTCATGGTGCCACACCTTCATGTAATTCGGCATGGTAACGGACTGTTCTGATGGATTTACAGCCAAGATTAGACTTTCAGAGGTCAGAGGTCAGGTGAGGTGTGGGTTTCAGAGGTCAGAGGTCAGCTGAGGTGAGGGTTTCAGAGGTCAGAGGTCAGCTGAGGTGTGGGTTTCAGAGGTCAGAGGTCAGCTGAGGTGAGGGTTTCAGAGGTCAGAGGTCAGCTGAGGTGAGGGTTTGTGGGGTTCTACCTTGCCATCTTCCTCTTCATCACTCTGGCAATCCTAATCAGAAAGAGGAGCAACATACACACGAGCAGCTGGGTCATTACTATACCTCATTAACAGAGAGAGACAGAGAGTGTGTGTGTGGGTGTGTGTTTGGTGTGCGTGTGTGTGTGTGTGTGTGTGAGTGTGTGTGAGAGTGTGTGTGTGTGTGTGGTGTCTGCGTGTGTTTGTGGTGTCTGTGTGTTTGTGTGTGTGTTTGACCTACTTAGTCCATTGGACAGTGACATAGTGGAGCATCATAAACAACTTTTATTGTTGAATATTAGCAGACGGAGCGTGTGTGTGC